>CAUYQV010149282.1:0-34854 GCA_963574575.1 Galagoides demidoff
CTGGCCGGAGGGTGCAGTGGCACGCCAGCAGGGGTAGGAGGTCCAGTTTTTAGGGGGTTTCTCCCGTGAGATAGAGTGGGAGGAAGTTTGAACTCTGCTCGCTTGTTTGCATGGAGTAAACTGCGAGCCCTTGTTGCAGGGGGAGGGGACTCCCGTCCGCTTGGTGGTGGTTTCTGTACCTTTTGGTTGTCTTTTTGGGGTCGCAGCTTACCTCAGGAAGGTTGAAATGTCCTCCTCAATCTTCTCTCTTGGCTCTGCTCCAAATCATCAGCTAAGTAGCTAAACTTCTGTCCTTTCAGCCTCCTTCTGGACGGGAGCTTCTGTAAAAAGCTGGCTGCAGTCCGCCATCTTGGCTCTGCCCTCCGTCTGTTTGTTTGTTTTTAATGAAAGTGTTTTAAAAAAAAAAAAAAGAAACAAACAAACAAACAAAACAGCTTTACTGAACAAATAAAGTGCTAAACTATTAACACACTCGTTCTTGATTTAGAGAAGTGATTGTCAGCTGGGGTGCTGGGCATACCGGTGTGCCGTGAGAGGACCTCAGGTTTGCCACAAAAATTTTTAAAGACCTTTAACTGGCTCAGTGCCTGTGGCTCAAGCAGCTAAGGCGCCAGCCACCTACACCTAAAGTGGCGGGTTCGAATCCCCAACCCGAGCCCACCAAACAACAACGATGACTGCAACCAAAAAAGGGCCAGGCATTGTGGCAGGTGCCTATAGTCCCAGCTACTTGGGAGGCTGAGACAGGAGACTCACTTGAGCCCAGGAGTTGGAGGTTGTTGTGAGCTGTGATGCCGTGGCACTCTACCCAGGGGGATAGCTTGAGGCTCTGTCTCCAAAAAAAAGAAAAGGACCTTTAATTAAATTATTTTTGAAAGAAATTCAAAGTACAGTAAATATATTTCTTTTTTGTACTCTTTGTTGACCAACATAATTTAAGTTTGCTGAGGAAGTTTAACTATATGTTAAAGTGTGCTGTGAGATAAACACGGATTTAGAGAGTTTACAAAAACTTGCCTGGCAAAATTCCCAGCAGTGCTATGATTTTCTCTCCTGGAAGTAGAAAACACTGTCAACACTATAAGCTTTAATAAGAGAAAAATTTTGGAAGGATGAAAAAAAGAAAACACCTTTCCTCTGGAGGCTTTTCTTTGCTCTAGCATAGTTGTGTCCAGAATATTTTTGTTGTCATCCTTGTGGTCATCTCTTTAAGACTTGGATTCCAGCTCTTCTGTCAGGGAGTGCAAGCATTTCAGGAATCAGAAAGAATTAGGGAGAACCTTTGCGATCATCTCCCTGCACACTTCTCATACACAGGAGGCATCAAAGGACAAATATTTAACAGTCAGCCTGGGGTGGTCAAGCTCATCATGGTGTCAGGATATCATGGTATTAGTACATCACCCAGTCCTGACAGCCCCTGCTTCCCTACAGAGGCAGAAGGTTGTGATTTAGCTACAATCTCTCTGGCAGTGGGCATTGTCATCTGGAAGCACAGAAACATGCGCCAACTAATTCTTTTTCTCTTTTCCCTCTCCTGAGTAAATTTTCCAATTCCCATTTTACATGTTAGAAAGTATTGAGAAAGACCCCAAAGCTGCAGACACTGGTGTGGATGAGAAAGAGGGGATCACTGCAGACGCTGGTGTGGATGAGAAAGAGGGATCACTGCAGACGCTGGTGTGGATGAGAAAGAGGGCATTGTTCATGGGATTGCAAACTAGTACACCCTTTGAAGAGCTCAAATACAACTCAGACTTTGGACCTTACCTTACACATGCAAATAATGTAACCTAATCATACATGCCCTTATATTGACCCAAAATTTTAAAGAAGTGTTGAGAATCAAACAACCCCAGGGAGGTTACTACTTTATTCCTGGCAGAGTAAGGACAATAGACAGAGCACTAGCCTTCCAGCAAAAGTATATTTCTCTCTTTCATTCTCTTATTTCCAGTTTGCAAACCACACACCTAAAATAAATGTTTCCCTAAGATCGCTTGCTAAATAAATCTGCTTTTACTCTTAGAATAATGAAAGTACAGAATTTTGGTGGGAACTTACTGAGCCTTGGAAAAGGTCTTTGTCAGATACTGCTTGCTAGACTTTAGTCTACTTTGGAGAGGAAGGTAGTTTCAATTCCTTGCAACAGATGTTGTCTCATTTTTGTGTGGCTGGGTATATTGTCATGAAACTGATAACTGAGGAAATGCTAATTCTTGGCAATAATTCTCTCTAACTTTTACTACAATACCTGCATGCATCAAAAGCAGAGAGTTAGAATCTTTGATAAGCAGCATCATACTCGAAAGCTATATTACTGTAACATTTACTGACTGCATAGTTCTTTTGAATTGCACAGAGAGAAATTATTATATATCACTGCACATTGAAATATGATTACACTGAAATATTACTCCTCTGGTCCAGTGTTAATTGTTAATGGCTCTAGATTTTCTATAAAGCATGCCAGGAGGAAATCCCCTTGTCATACATTAGTTTGCCGTGTTTATGTTTTGTTTTGCTAGAGAGTCCTAATTACATATTATATCCCAGTACATAAAAGATTTAAATTGCTTACTTGGAGCTTTCAGATGACCAAATAGTCCTTTCCTTGTACCCAGAAGTAAGTAGTAAGTTGTAAGTGCTGAGATAAAAGTGCTCAAGTGTGTACAACTCGCATGATATGCTGAAGCATCTGTATGGTTTTGAGAAATTAAATACAAGGTCAATTAAGTTCTCAAACTCATCCTAGAAAAAGTGCAATACAGTTCATTGCTAAATATCCCTATGGTCACCTTTGAGTTCCTCCCCTTGGGAAGCTATGGCCCAGCACCAGTGCCTAGTTCACCCTTCAAAGCAATTTTGGAGCTCTTTTTCTGGAATGGCCATCAGAGCTGTCATCTCAGGAGGTCTGACAATTAAGTTCATGAACTAATCTCAGAAAAAGTGCTACATATGTGGTGAATATCACTATGGTCACCAGATGGCCAAGGGAAGTGCTTTGATGGCACTGTAGTGATATTCAGAAATGAATTGGGTAGCACTTTTTCTATGATGAGTTTGTGAACTCATTTGTTCTACCTCATCTTTGATTGAGGTATTGTATCCATGTGGATACTTGGCAATGACAGAAAAAAGTCCTTTGTGTTGGTTTAATTCTGTTCTCCGACTGTTATTATGAATAGATGATGGCTAATTGTTTTGGAGATTATTGAGGTTATAATCAGATATTAGATAAAATTTGAAAGAGATAGACTTGGTTGCTCCAGTTTATTATAAACATAGAGGAAGAATGATACATCGGAAAGGGAGTGATCTTTAGCCCCAGAAGGGCTTGGGTTTGAGTCTTAGTTATAATGTTTATTTACTGACACTGTGGACCAGTAACTGAACCATCCATCTTTCTCTTTCTTCATCTGTAAAAGGTGAATAATAGTTTCTACTCCTCAATAGTTCTTTTGAGAATTAGAAGTAATATTTGTTAATTAAAGTAAAGAGAGCTTAACAAATTGTAGGTATTAGATGCTTAGGAGTAAGAAATAATATTTTTTTCATTCACAAGGATAGTTTTCTGAGTCATTGGGATTCACACTACTCAATCTTATAAGTCATATCTGTTTATATCAGCACTCACAGAAATAGATTCATTTTCACTTTGCCATAATAGTCATTGTTAAAAACATATCTATGCTACTTGCCTCAGCAACCAAATATGACTAATAGTAATACATAAAATTATTTAGCAGCACAAATAAATTGGTCCTTGTGATGTCCTCAGTGTCATGTGTTGGCCTGGCCTTAGTTACTTGGAGGATCCATAGACTTTGACTTCCTCCCAGTAAAAAGCTTCTGTAAACAAATACATTAAAACAGATTTAAACCAAGATGAGAAAATATTCATTGGTGAAGACAATATTATGTGATTAAACTACAAATATAAATGAGGTAACTTATTAACTGATAAGCAGTGAATTTGATCCCTTTAGTATTCGCATTTTAAGTAACATTTAAAAAAATTAATATTGTGTTATAATTTATCACCTCTTACAGGAAGAACTCCTATGTTTGGATTATTATGGTGATTGACATAGCTTTGTAAAAATTGTTGTTTTCTGCTTCAGAAAATGATGTGATGTGCTCAAAACTAGTTGCAAAAGAAGAGAATAAATTTGTTTTAGTTTCCTATATTTTACTTATTAATCAGCCTCTCAGGGTCCTTTCTGCATCTTTCATCTTTCTTTCTTACTACTTAATGATACTGTTAACTTAAAAGTAGATAGAATTTAAAAGTATCATGGGAGAATTTTAGCATAGCAACTATTTGGCTATAGCCATGCCACAGTAATGTACAAAGCAATCCAAAATGAGAAAAATCACTTGAAAGTGATCAATAAAGCAGGAGAAACCAAGTGTGCATGAGAAGTCTGAGTATTGTGTATTCTGTGTTTTCAGATACAAGGTTTATTACCTATGAAATCACTCTGCCATGTAGGATGTGTATTTGAGCAAATGTAAATTATTACAAAGTACTGTACACACAGCCAACCCTCTTTATAATATATCCACATTACCAGCTTCTCATAGGAGAAACTCCTGACTTACATATCCTTCTTATAGAGAAAAATCCTCTAGGAGCCAGCCTCAAGCCAGGATCATAATAACCTTTCACATTTACTCCTCACCAATATATTAGAGAAGCATAACAGGTGCACAGGTTGGAAGAGTAAACATAGAAGCAAGAAAACCTCAAGATGGAAACAATCTCATTGAGAAAAGGAACAGTAAACAGCACAGGGCTACTCCTCTTCCTCTTATTGCAGCTGCTGCTGCTGCTGCTAACAACAAAAAAGTAGAATGTATTAGTCTCATGCCAAAGAGCAGGATGGCAAATGAGTTTTTTTTTCAATAGAATCTTTCTTTCAGAAAACATGAGCTTGGGGTGGCACCTGTGGCTCAAAGGAGTAGGGCGCTGGCCCCACATGCTAGAGGTGGCAGGTTTAAACCCAACACTGGCCAAACTCTGCAAAAAAAAAAAAAAAAAAGTGAGCTTGAGCAAGTTGCTTAATATATAAACCCTGTTCCATTGTCTATAAAATAGGCATAATGACCATGTATTTTATGTTATTTAATTTTAATTTTCTTTTGAGACAGGGTCTAGCTCTGTCACTCAGGCTGGTGTGCAGTGGCCCAATCATAGGATATCACTATACCCTCAAAGTCCTAGGCTCAAATGATCCTCCAGGCTCAGCCTCCTGAGTAGCTGAACTACAGGTGCCTACCACCACACCTGGCTAGATTTGGAAGATTTTTGTAGACACAGGTTCTCATTATCTTGCCCAGGCCGGTCTTGAACTCCTGGCCTCAAGCAATGCTTCTACCTCAACCTCTTGAAGTGCTGGGATAACAGGCATGAGTCACTATGCCTGGCTTTATTGATTTTAAGGGTGAAATAAGGTATATATAGGGAGTGTGTAGCATTATCCTAGACAACGTGAGAATTCAACAAATAGAAACTATCTATTTATTGTTCATATTTTTGATCATATTCGTTTTAGCATTGGAGGTAAAATGGTGTATGGAAAAGCCACTATATCCAACTAGATCACACACTTGTTAGGGATTTAAAATATGCAGACATATTTAAAAGCAATCACATCAGACATTATACATAATAATTACAAATAAATGCCAGGCAACATGTGCTAAAGATTTATTTTTATATACCCACTTTTCTCCCCAAAAAGAATAGAGTTAGAATAACATTCATGTTCATAAAATGTTTAAAGAATGAAAAGAAGAAAAGCATGTTATGTCCTATGTGACCTCTTATGATGGGCATCACAGATGGGCATCACCCACTTTTTTCTAACAAATATGTGTCCAACATAGAGATTTCTAACTAGAAATAACAATTTTCAAAATCCATAATCATTCTAACCTGTAAATTAATACCTATTTGAAGATGTTCAATGACAAAAGTAACTGAATAATGTATAAGAAATATTAGTGGAGATCTGGAATTGCATGACAGGAAATGGCCTGCTCATTTGATTAACAGCAAGGACATTTGAGAACAGCTGATGGTAGAATACATCTTATGGACAGGTCATTGCTGGACTCCATACAAAAGAAGGCTTTGTGTCTGTTCAACATTTGAGCTCCTTATGACTGAAACAAGTATCCAGAGGACATAACTAATGATCCAAGCATGGGTCACACTTGTCCTCCTAAGTGCTAATCAAACGTTTGGCTGGAAATTTCCCTCAAATGATGGAGAATAATAACTTCAATATTTTAAATGGGACCTCTCTGCTTAGTTATTATGTATGTCATAGGGGGTAGAAAATGAAATATTATGACTAGTATAAAAATATGATGACATAAAACTTTGCCTATGTTTCCTAACTTTCTCATGTTCATAAAATAATTACACATATCCCATTTAAAAATATAAAGGTGAAAGAATGATTAGAAATCGTTATTTTTCATACTGGTTACACAAACCCCATGTGAAGCTGTCGCGACCCGTCAGGTTCCTGTGGCCCTGGTCTTGGTTAGCGCAGGAAGGAACCAGGCCAGAAGCAGATTAGAAGTACAAGCCTGTGGAAGGCGGGCTAGCCCTTACTTTCCAGGTAGCCCCGAGCAACCTCCACACCAGCGGTTTATTGAGCAAGAACAACACAGGTGAGGAGAGAAATTAACAGTGACTACATGCTGAAGGCACCGGCTCCTCCCACAAGGAACTCCTGTGGAGGAATGGCCCAAGGTCCACGCCTCAGCTGCAGATCATCTTGCTCAGATGTTGGCGTCTCCTACATGAAGCTGTTAAGAAATCCATCACACTACTGAAGAAATTTACCAATATACTGAGTGATGTTAATTTTGATAAACTACATTCATCCTGGGCAGCACCTGTGGTTCAAGGAGTAGGGCGCCAACCCCATATATCAGAGGTGGCAGGTTCAAACCTGGCCCTGGTCAAAAACTGCAAAAAAAACAAACAAAAAAAAAACCAACATTCATCCTTGCCCTATTTTGACTGTGTCATCCATTCATATTTGTTTTGGTAGAAGTGAGAGTTGGTGAAATGGTCTTCCTAACAGAAATAGAGAAGGAGATGTATAAATAATTGAAAATGTACAAAAACAAAGACAGACATTAATTTGGAGGACAAATGCTTACTGTAGCATCTTCAGTATCACTTTCCCACCAGAATAGAGCTACCTGGTAATTACATATTGCACAAGAGAGCGATAAAATCAGTAGAGCTGAATCTTTCTAAGCCAAATCTCTTTTAAAATGATGTTTTATGTTCATTTTTATTTGAAAATAATGTGCCAAAGTATGACTATTGAACATGCTTAATAAAATAAAGAAGGCCTTGGTTTGTACATATTCCAGAAAAATATAAATAATTATTATATAAACTTTGAAGGTGTGCCAGAGATAAAAAAGGCTCAGAGTTCTCTGTATACCTTACCCAGGACGTAGGAGGAATATAGAGACATAACTGCTGCAAATCTTGGGGATGAGTAAAGTATTATCATAAGTAAAACCGTGTGTGCCACCAGCAAGTTTTCCCAAGTCTCCATTAAGAGTATACGCCATCCTGGGATCACACCTGTAATCTCAGCACTCTGGGAGGCTAAGGAGAGAGGATCACCTGAGCTCAGGACTTGATGACCAGCCTGAGCAAGAGTGATGCCCTGTCTCTACTGAAAGTAGCAAAATTAGCCAGACTTGGTGGGCAGCAGCTATAGTCCCAGTTACTCAGGAGTCTGAAGTGGGAAGATCACTTGAACCCAGGAGTTTAAGGTTGCTGTGAGCTATGATGCCACAGTAGCATTCTACCCAGGGCACAGCGTGAGACTCTGTCTCAATAAAAAAAGGGTGCACAGTCAGGAGCAACAGGACCACACTGCACTGATGTCAAGGTGACATAAAGCTAGGGGCTTTAATATTCCTCCACACAATCTCAAATATTAGAATACAGAAGCTAAGATCTGTTATTGTATCTCTGACACCTGTCTGGTATCATTTCATCATTTATTGCTGAGAAGGGTATTGGGCCTCTGTGATAGTATAACAACATCAAAACAATCCTTCCTAGGCCTTGAATTATTTGCCTTCCTATTTAGCTTACTAGGCAGAGATGAGGATTCTGGGCTTCATAGAAAGGCACGATCTTAGCCACCCTGAAGCACTAATTTAATTTTGAGAAATCAACATTCTAAATAAATAGATTGTCTCCGGTGAGATAGAATACTGTGAGTCAGTCAGCCCTGGGATTAGATGCTGCATACTGACCTGCACAATGACCTGAGCCAACCGTGCTGTTGTGCAGACCACTGGTTTATCTTTGATAAGCTCTTAACCATTCCACATACTAGATAACCGAAGTGACTCATCATTGGTCTTATGTAAATAATAAGCAAGGCTAACTGATGAATTTAGTCATAAGAAAATTACTTTAAAAAATGCTTAGCCTATGTGTCAGTTACTTATCGGTCCTATTACAAGGTTTCCCTAAGACAGTAGCAAGGATTTGCTCTCTTTGGTAATTCTGTGCATTGGCGGTCTGGGCAGTCCTTCCACTGGTCCAACCTGCAGCTTCAGTCATGTGGTGGCTTGAGGCAAGTGGAAGGTCCGGGCTCACCTGACTGTGCTGGCTGTTCCTTGAGGCAACGCCATCTCATCCTGGTAATCTTCCACCACATTCTCCCAGTCACAGCAAATCTAAAGGCCTGCCTCATTGGAAGGCACTGGGGAAAACAAACCTTAGCTCCAGGTTGTAAGAGCAACAACGTCACTTCGCAAAGGGGCCTGAGTGCAGCAACGTTCTCTTCCCAGAGGTGAAATCCACAACCAGCCCTTTCCATTAACCTCCCGAGGTTCTCAGTGGACCTCCCACGACTGCCAGGCCCCTCAGCTCAATATATCACTAAAGATTCTGATGACATCACAGGTGGCAGAATCGAGAGGCAAAGGGCAGAGCATGGTAGTAATTGAGTGATATTTTTGGTCACTGTTACAACTCCAAATCTCTCACCCTTTTTTTCTGCCCCCAAATGTTTATGGGTTGTATTGATCTTCATTCACCCAGAATACAATCAGCCCAGTGTACCAAAGACCTTATAGGAAACACTAAAAAACATTTCCTAAAGTAATGTTTATTTTAAAGCTAAAAATAAGAATTTTGCACTGAAATACACTCACATCCAATGTGGATTTTACAGATGGGTGTTTCTATGTTTTGTGCAAACCTACTAGTTACTCTAGTAACAAAAATTGCCCCAACTACTGTGCTGGTGCTGTCATCATTTCTGTTCGGTAGCAAAAAGCATTCTCCAACTCTAAATCAAAACTAAGATTGCATTAGGAAAATTTAAAAAAATCAAAATAAGTTTGTTTTCCATGATACAATGGAACAAGAAATTTTTATATAAAAATCATTTTAAATACTATGCAGCCCTCAAGAAAAACGGAGACTTTACCTCCTTCATGTTTACATGGATGGAATTGGAAAATGTGCTTCTTAGCAAAGTATCTCAGGAATGGAAAAAAAAGTATCCAATGTACACAGCCCTTTTATGAAACTAATCTATAGCTCTCAAACAAAAGATACAACTCAATTCTAGCCCAAGAATATGGGGAGGGGGTGGGAAAGGGGAGGGGAGAAGGGCGGTTGGGTGATGGGAGGGTGACTGGAAAGATCACCTATATATCTGTCTAACAAGGGTACAAGTGATCTAGAACTAGAATATAAATGTTTTAATACAATGACTAAGCAAATAACATGAAATTTATGTTAACCAGCTTAATGAAAGTATTTCAAATTGTGTATTAAAACAGGACAATGTACCCATGCTTGCATTAATGTATACTGCTATCAATTAATAAAAAAAAAAAAAGAAAAAAAAACTATTCCCGAAGATACTAAAGTAAAAAAAAAAAAAAAAGAAAAGGGTAAGTGTGAAAAACAGAAAAGAAGTAAAATCCACAGCACTCGGTATTGGGCTGGACATAAGGAGATGGGAAAGATAGAGACAGAATAAGTTGAGTGGGGAACAAAATGGAAGAATCACTCACTAGACATTGAGCATCACAGGGCTGTATCTATCTATCTGCCATCTATCTACATCTGTTTCTCTATATGACATTGACGGCCATATTACCTTTGTCTCCATCATTGACAGCCGTATCCTTATTTTGCCCATATGTTTATCATCACCTAGTTTGTCTATGTGTATAGAGAGGGAGTGCATTATTTCCTGTCCCCAGAGAAGATAATAAGAGCTAGACAATTCCTTTGAGGAAAAACTATAGAGAGAATTCCACATAATGCGGTAAACTCATAGGCTGTTCTGAAACACATTACCACTGATCTTGCTAAGAAAATGTCAAGAATTCTATGAAACGGATGAGGCCAATGTGACATTATTTCATAGAAAAGAGGAGGCAGATATCAAGACCAGAAACTGAGTTACTGGAGATAGGGTGAAGAAACAGGGGGTTTCCTCTTGGGAGTCTTGTTTATTTTCTCCCATCATTCAAAAAGCTCCTAACACGCTATGTCTACCATGAAACTCTGCTCTGTCCCCTTCCATTTGGAAGATCAATGTACCCAGGACCATCATGTGAAGCAGACATTTGCATCCATCCACGTGTGGGCCCGTTGTTCTCCCCCCTGCCTTGGGTTCACAGATGTCTGTGTGGACTCTGTACATCCTGCCAGGTAGAGTTTATGCTTAAATCCTGGTGGTTTCAAATCATCAGTTTTGGAGTCAGATACATTCTTTCTAGCAATGTGACTTTCAGTACCTTATCTTTTACCCATGAGCCTCAGTTTTCCCACCTGAAAAATGGCCACAAGGCCTCTCTTAGATGTTTTGTAAAGAGTTGACACAGTGAACCTGGTGGTGAAATACAATAACTGTTAAGGTACTTAGCAAAGGAGACAGGATGTTTACCTGGCAGGTTCATTTTTTTTCTCAGTAGTTGAACTGCATGATTATGGCTACCTCCCGATTTCATCACAACACAGGGAATTTCTTTAAACTGAGAACAGATTTTTCTAGAAAGACCTGGGTCTTGGGTTCCATCATTACACCTAGACTTATACACTAGCATGTTAAACTGGCCACCTGTCTCATATCTCAGAAAGGAGTTTAATCCTTTTTCTATCTTTTAAAGATGAATCTCCTATATACAATAAGCATGGACGATACCCACCATGCTTACATTAAGTACATAATTAAGTGGGTAGTCACATTTTCAGAATGGAAATGAAGGATTTAATGAACAAAACTCTCAGATCTCCGTTAACATGCTTTGCACAATCCTTTTCTTAATCATTCTATTGCTTTTCCATATGTTATCTTATTATACTTGCATATAACTGCAAATTTATAAAGACTGATAGACTCAATTTCCATTTTAAAATTGTCAGGAAAACAGATCTACACGGAACACACAGAAGAATTTAAATCCTTCCTTCCACTCAGTGTGTTGCTGATAGGTTTAGAAAAAATAAGTTCTATAAAAAGTCACTTTTCACGGTAACTACCACATCCTTTCGGTAGTAATTCTCAAGAATATCTACTTTAGGGCGGTCATTCTGTTGTTTTATGATATAACTATCCCTGAAGCATAAAACAGTTCCCTCTTCCTATTACTATTTTTCTCATGTTTTTACAATTAAAAAAGCTTAAATGGCAACTTTTCCCGTCTCCTCTGGTCTAGTCATCATGTTCTCTGAGACATGCCATCATTCCATTAGAGAAATGGATTTGAATCTACTCACCATGGCCTTAGGGATTAACACCATGCTTTGTGAGCTTATTCCAAACAGAAAAACAGGAAAGATGTGTCTAGCATTAGATGAAATAACAAACCAAAAAATCCCTGCTGGCGAGCCTAGGAAAATTAAATTGATTGTGAAGAAGAGTGCTGATTCTTCAGGAAAATACGATTAGAAGTAGCTTAGCCTGGAGGTAAAGATTATCCAATAACTCTGATACATGTTTGATTATTAAGTCCTTTTTGAGAGTTCACAAGTTATAAAAAAATATATTTCAAAGCTTCCAATCCTGACTTAAGTCCAATCTTTAACATCTAATATCACCAACCGAGCACTTTAATTTAGGTATCGATGACCAGCCAGCTACCCCTGGACAGACATGTTGGCTTTACGGGGGATCATAATGCCAGTGATGTCATCCAGACAAGGGAGCAACTTCTTACCTGCTGCACACACATTGTATTACAAAGAGGAGCTGTGGGTAGGTTCTTTCTTCACATGCCTCTTTTATTTTATTTTTTCAAGCACAGTTTCTATAGAAGGAGAGGGTTTATTAAGATTACTTTTGTAAACCAGTTGGAAAGACAGTTCCCTCCTTCACCCAAACTCTACATAGTCAAAGTTGTCTTGTATTTTCTTTTTTCTTCTTCTGTTTCTTCTTTTTTGCTAAGAATTTTCTTGGCAATTTTCTTCATGTCTCCTCTTCATTAGAGGATGCTAATTTTAGCTAGTCATGGCAATATCCCCTTAGCTGTGATAAATTTAGGAAGCCTGTTTTAGACTAATCAGGAACTGTGGTGACTGTTACCAGTTTTGGGTCAGTTGACAGCCTAATCTGGTCGTCAACAATCTGACTATTCATATAGTCAAACGAATCCAACTTTTAGAGTGAACTGATGCATTCCGATTTCTGCATGAGCCTGTTTGGTTTGAATTTGAAAATGTCCTCACAGACGCACCCGCCATTTGGCAGGACAGGTAAGGTTCCACACAGAGTACAGTCACTATTACTTACTATGTAAACTATCACAGATTTATTTAGTCTTTTTATCCCTCGCAACATTCAAAGTGTATGTTTTCTTTAATTTCTTAAAAAAATTATAGAAAAAAATAACAATGGTTCAATTTTTTTGTGCAAACGTGAATTATTGGATGTTGTTGTCACTATTACTAGTGGCATGAGTATTTCTGTGCAGCTGCTGAGTGCCAGACCTTGTGCTAAATGTTTCACTGTTTGCCTTTCATACTTGTTACATTACCCTATGAAACAGAGGTAAAAGCATCATCATCATGCCCACTTCACAGACGGGAAAAGTGAGGTACAGAGAGGTCATTTACCTTGCCCAAAGTCCACATGGTTATAAACCCTAAGGCCTGGTATCAGCCATGAGGTATGGAACCTCTGCTATTTGTTGCATAAATATTTGTTATGTAAAACAAATATTTGATTGTGAAGAAGGGTGCTGACTTTTCAGGAAAATACGATTAGAAGTAGCTTGGCCTTGAGGTTAAGATTATCCAATAACTCTGTTACTTGTTTGATCAATATTAAGTCCATGCTGACCACTGGCCCAAGCATGATGGTACAGTGTGAACACAACAGGAGATGCCCTTATTTCCTTGGTGCAGGATGCTGGACAAAATCAACCAATTATGTCAGGTATGAGGAAATGCCACAGAGAAGAAGCAAATGAGGATAAGGCAGCACAGAGTGAGATGGACACTCCTTAGAAGGTGGTCAGGAAGGCCTCCAAGATGAGGCTGGATTTTGGGCACCACAATGTGAACCACGGGTGATAGAACCTCAAAGTAAACTCTGCCCGAAAATGCAAGAAGTCCTAGACGATATCTCAGAATTACAAGGGTCCTGAGGTTATGCTAAATTTTGAGTTTGAGTTTGGGCAATCTCTCTTGTGAGAAATACAAGGAATATAAGTTTCACAGATAACAAGAGAGGAATGTGGGGCTGGCATGGGCCTAAGTATCTGGAATGCAGAAGACGATGTGTGCAACCAGCCTATCTGAACGGTGTTTTCACCTTCTGGTAACAGATGCCAAGGTTCGGATGTTACGGGATGAGACGGCCCTTAGAAAGTGATCCAAGCAGCCAGGAAACATCAGTTCTGAGCAAGCAGGACCCAGCGATTAGTAGCAAACTTGTTTGGAAGTCAGTTTCTGCTTCTCCTTTCTGTATTACCTTCAACTCCCTTTTAATGAGATTAATTCAAAGGTTATCGGCAGCTGCACAGCAAAGGAGTTTTGCCACTGTCCCAGGTGTATCGCCAGAGAGGGAGATGAGGAAGTTAATCAAAGAATGAGAGGGACATTGAGATAGATCCAGGACAAATAAACATCATGTGTGTGGGCGGCCTCCTGTGACTCTGAGAAGATGCAAGGCCACACTATTATAGGGCGGGATTAACAGGGTCTGAGTGTAATTGAGGGAAAATGTGGGTTCAGGTGGCACCTGGGTTGAGCCTGTGAAAGTTCTCCACAGGGTGGGACATGGTGGGAAATTCACCTCCATTCACTCTGGAAAATATTCTTTTCTCACAATAATGCTACTTTTTAATTTATTCTTCTTAGGGACCCCTTCACTCAAGGTGTCAAACCTTTCACGTGTCATATAGCATGACTGGGTTCCACAGGGGGCTAGTTTCACCCTCTAGAAGCAGAATCTCAGACCCAGATAAGGAAAGGCTGCAATGACATTAGAGCAGGGACCAGAAATTACAGGATGCAAGCTGTGGTTTCTATATGGCATGCAACTCATAATGGTTTATACAATTATAAATGGCTGAAAGTCAAAAGAAGGACACTGTTTTGTGACACGTGAGAATTATACCAAAAGTTCAATTTCAGTGCCTGTAAATACTTTCCTGGAAAGTTGCAACATCTATTTGCCTATAGTTTACGGGCTGCTCGTGGGCAAGAAACACTGAATTGAATTGTTGTAACAGAGACCATGAGGCCTGCAAGGCTGAAAATATATATTTACTATCTGTCCGTTCACGGAAAATATTTGCCAAACCCATTGTTTTCATGTATTTGAGTGAATGTTCCTTTTATATAAAAATTTATGCACCAAATAAAGTTGCACTTAAACTTTTTCTGTTCTGAAATAAGAACCAATAAAATAATCTCACAATGCACATACTTAACACAACAACAATATAATATTTTAACTAAATTCTAAAAGAGAAGTTAAGAAAGCAAATAGCTTACAGTAAACATAATATGCATTTGAATAGATAAATTTGGGTGCAGGAGCTGGGCCGTAAGTCATGATGGCACATTCCGCTTCTTGGAGAAGAGTGTGAGTGAGACCACTGTAAGTGGAGATGGGCACCGGTGTTATGCTGGTGGCCACAGCAGGCGGGGATGCTCTCTGGCTTACTGAGTAACTTCACGATAGCTGGTGCCTTTGGTAGAGCACTCAGCCACTAACAGACTTGGCCTGCCAGGGAAGGAACTTCTCTCTGCCCTCCCAGTGCCTTCCCCTGGCTAATCCCAAGAAGGAATTGGTGGGCAGGGTAGCCCATAAAGGAAGGACTTCAGGAGTACAGAGCAGGGTGGAGCAGAGTGAGCAGCGAGGGAAGAGAAGGCACAGAATCTACAGATCTCTGTCTCATTAAAGAGCATGACTGTCCCCTGAATCTCCTCAGCCAAAACTTTATAGTTGTACTGTTTAACCTGATAGCCACGAGCACTTACAGCTGTTTAAACATATAGTACACTAATTTAAAAACTCAATAAATGTATATGTGCAAATCATGTAAAACCAAAATGGATGTGCCCCTGTACTACTCTGAAATAAAAAATTAAATATAGGGCGGTGCCTGTGGCTCAAAGGAGTAGGGCGCCAGCCCCATATGCTGGAGGTGGCAGGTTCAAACCCAGCCCTGGCCAAAAACTGCAATAAACAAATAAATAAAAATAAAATAAATAAAAAATTAAATGATAATTAAAAAGAGTCAGTTCTTCAGTCACCCTACCCGCTGCGGCTGCTGTGTTAGGTGGCTCTGATTATGGGACAATTGCATTATCTCAGAAAGTCCCGCTGGGCAGTGCTGTCCCGTCTGGGCTCATGGTTGTTCTCTCCCGTTCAAACGTGCTTCATGAGCAGTCTATAAGCAAGTCCTGGTGTCTGCACCTAGGAAACACCTCCTGAGAACTTCGTTAGTCTTAAATGTCACCGGCATCACCCCAGTGTCATCCACGCTGTCATCCTTTCCACCTGGTCTTTCTATTTCCGTTGCTGACCTCCCCTGTATTTCTTCTCCTCTTAGTATCCAAAATGATTTCTTAAAGATAAACCATGAATGGCTTAGCGCCTGTGGCTCAATTGGCTAAGGCGCCAGCCATGTATACCTAAGGTGGCGGGTTCGAATCCCCAGCCCAGGCCTGCCAAACAACAATGATGGCTGCAACCAAAAAATGGCCGGGCGTTGTGGTGGGCACCTGTGGTCCCAGCTACTTGGGAGGCAGAGGCAGGAGACTGGCTTGAGCCCAGGAATTGGAGGTTGCTATGAGCTGTGATGCCATGGCACTCTACCCAGGGGGATAGCTTGAGGCTCCGTCTCAAAAAAAAAAGATAAACCATGAATCAGGTAAGATTTAAACCTCTGGAGTCGGAAATTCCCCTGCAAGTACCATGGCTGGGGAAGGCATCATCCCATGTCCAGCTGCTCTGTGGCCCCGCTCACATTCTCAAGCTACTCTGGCTTCCACTCTGGGACTTGGCACCCCCTGTCCCTCTGCCTGGAAAGCCAGATATTGTCTCACATCTGGCCAGGCTGGATCCTCCTGGGTGCTAAGTCTCGGCTCATACACATGTCATCTCCCTGGTGACAGCCTGGTTAGAAGGAGCTCACCTCGGCCAGTCTTTCTCCTCCATAAGGCCCTGCTGCCTTTCTTTCCAAGCACATGTCCATTCTGAACTTAGTTCACTCAGTTACTTTTGACTTATTCACCAGCCACTTTCCTCCCAGTGGAACACGGGCTATACTAAACTCTGCCCACGAAGGCCAATGGCTAGCACACAGTGGTGGCTCAGGAATCACTTTTTGAATGGATGATCGTGTTTCTGTAGTGCCCGAAAAATGAGTCACATCATGTGCATTTGTTCCCTTATAGCAACCGGTTGCATGACAGCTGGGGCCGTAATAACCACACGGCAAACAACAATGGCAGTAACTCTCCCGAGTTTGTTTTGCTCTATGTACCTTGAGAAGTGCTGTGGCTCAGCCGTGCCGCTGCCTCGTTACACGTCCCCTCTGAGAGGACGGCGGCTCATTAGGGAGCATCGGAGGCAGCACAGTGGGCTTGGAAAGAAAAGGCAGTGGCTTTGCGCATAATAAATAATTCATTTTCAGATGAATTTCCCCATTTCAATAATACTTCTCAATTTCGAATTTTTATGAGCGTGCCTCTTTGCATTTGCATTTTCCAAAGCTCTTTTTGCATATTGAACTGATCAACGGCCTAAACTCCCAGTGTTCACTTCGGAGAGTGAACTGCTTATGAGCAGGGACCCTGGAGTCTGTCATTCTGGAGTCGAATTCCAGCTCAGCTTCTTTATAGGGGAGCTAGAAACTACTCTTCACACCCTGTACCCTCATCCATCTGCGGAGTGGGATCACAGTGGTGGCAGCCTCCTGGGGTCACTGTGGGAATGAATGAGTTCTTATGCAGGAGGCAGTGCACAGGGTCGCACCTGGCACTAGTGAACAGTAGGTACTTGGTGGAAGCATTGTGCAAGCTATGGAGGGACAGCTGGCTACTCAACACACACACAAAATCAGAAAGCGCCTCAGAGCAGAGAGTTTTCTCAAGGGCTGCTGCAGTATCTTAATTTGCACTTGGTTGAGAATGAACGTGGCGGCGTGCTATGCAGTGTGACTGAATTTTCAAAAAGTCTGAGTAAAACAACAGAGGGTATCTGGCATATTAATTAACAGGCTGACACCGGAAAAGAATACCATGAAAAATCAAATAAAAAGAGCTAAGAATCTGCTTTCATGACAAAAACAAGGAAAACCTTTTTATTATTGGAACCAGGAAAAGGTGTTTACGTCCAGGATTTGGAGGCCTTTCCTCCCATGCCAGTCTCAGTGGGCGATGTTAGCGCATGTGAGCTGTGCCAGATTCAAAACTGCTGGAGACAGATGACCCTGTGCTCTCTTCACAGACCTGTGCATGTTCCACTGGGTGACAAGATGGTTCTTTTACACAAGTTTACTGGGCAGCTACTGTGGGCTGGTACCTTCTGTTGGGTGTATAGTAGAAAGCGGATGTGGGTTGAGGGCAGTGACAGGGGAGGTAACACAAACAGGATGTGTGTGTCAGGAGAATGAGTTCTGAAGATCGTGAAGATGAGGGGAGAGTATGGCTGGTGAAAAAGCCAGTTCCTTTTATTTAAAGAGAGAATTTTACTCAGTTTGGCAAAGCTTACTTGAAGCATATTCCATCAGAAGGTTTACAATGGTAATATTCTATGGTGATAAAAATGTGGGTAAGTTATGCCTGCTGGGATTATGACATGGAATATTTCTGTTGAATCACAGATTTCAGAAAACATGAAAACATGCCTTAATCAGGAAGAGTTAAGAAGATGCAAGAGGGATGGGAAGAGATTCTTTAGGGGTTACTTACTGGAATCTCAAAGATGACGTAAGTGTCCAACCATGAGGGTGAAGGCTGCGGCCAAGCATAACCGGGTTATGGGTCCTACATGCTGATGAGAAAATGGCACTTGAGCATGAAATAGAGTCTGTCGGGTGGTGCACTGGAGTTGGGCTGCTTGCACTGAGGAAGAGAGGCTTAGAGATAGGAGGGGTCCATGTGATTTATGGTTGGAATGTCCCCTCCAAAACCTATGTTGAAACTTCAACTCCAATGTGGCAAGATGGACATGTGAGGGTTTGAAGAGGTAACTGGGGCAGGAGGGCTCTGCCCTTATCAGTGGATTAATCCCTTCATGGATTGATGGGTTAGTGAGTTGTCATGGGAGTAGAACTGGTGGCTTTATAAGAAGAAGAGGAGGAGAAACCTCCATCTGAGGTTTCTGGCATATTAGCATGCCCTGTACCTCCCTAGGACTCTGCAGAGCGCCCCCACCAGCAAGACGGCTCCCTCCAGATGTAGCCCAACATGCTGGACTTCCCAGTGTCCATAATTATGAGAAATCAATTCCTTTCTGTATAAATTACCTAGTTCCAGGTATTCTGGTATATGCAAGAGAAAACAGACTAATTTGGGGGTTCAAAGAATAAAATAAAAGGATGAAGGACATGGTGGGTAAATCAAAAGGATAAACTGAGCTTACATCCTCCCAAGTGTCTTGGCTATGGCTCCCAGTTGGTATGGTTCCCAGGAGCATCATCTCAAACATCAAGAATAATTCAAGGGTGTCAGAATCCTCAGACTTGCCCACTGTCCTCAGTGTATACAAGAAAAACATGGGTGCAAAGATAGAAGAGTTTACAAGGATCATGTCTTGCTATGAGGACCAGGGAAGGCTTGTTGGAGGACATGGCATGGGAGGTGGACTAGGATGAGAGTTCTGAGCTGCATTTGCATTTCCATTAGTGCCCTGTTTGAGAAAAAGCTCAGAATGTGACATTGAATTATACTCCACAATGAACAGATGGCACATCTGATTCTTCATTTTTGTTTAAAAACTGTGGGCTTCCCCAGGGATCCTCAGGGCTGGGTTAGGTGGACACATCTGTACGTACCCTTACAAGATTGTAAATTATACCACATAACACCCCCTCTGCCAAGTCTAAGGCTAGTATTCTCCTCTGATTATTTTCTAAAATGATACAGCCATTTCTTCTGATTGTGTCTCCTGATTTAGCTTTATGTGAAGTCCTAGATCAGTTCTAGTAACTAAAACTTGGTCATCAAAATGGAGACACAAAGCAAAAGGAGAAGCTGGTCAGGAGCACAACATGGGAGGGCACGTTGTTAAAAGTCTCACAGGAGAGGAGGGCCACCCACACTGACAGTAACTATCAGAGTGATCACCCCAAACTGTGGCTACCCCAGAGGAATGCAGAGAACATCTGCTTTATTTGAACATGAAGAGGACTTGCTAATATGTTTTAAAGGAATAGATGAGACGGCATTCATGTTCATAAAGTGTGTCTCTGTGTTGTTATCTCTGCAACCCGGCATATGCTCAAAACACTTGGCTTAGCTAAAAGTCACGGGCAGTTAGGAGAGAAGAATGTTGAAGAGCTATAAGAACCTTAGAACTTCTCTCCTTGGAAAGATGCGTCAAAGGCACCCCAACTGTTCTCCAGATTCAGAGACTAATAAGTAGTTACAGATGTACAACCAATATAATGTTAATGCACATTTAATGGCCTGTGTCCTCAGAATTTTCCTCCCTTAGACAAAAACATTTACCTACAACATAGGAAGGCATGATTTCCTGAACAGAAAACTGTAACATGAAAAAATTCATAGAAATACATGATTGCGTTAAGAAAATAAAACAAGCTTTCAAGGCCCTGGGAACCAGGGGGAGGGGAGGATGCAGAATAGTGAAGACTTCAGGAAAAAAGTGTAAAATATTGAAGAAGAAAACAACAACAACAGCATCTTTTGGTAAAGTAGCTTTGAATGCAAGTGCTTAATTGCATCTCATTTTCGAGCTTTCCTGGAGTTGAAATTATACCTCACACAAAGAGGAGAGAAGCTGTGAGCTTTGTCCCAAATTGATCTCACATCCTTAATAATAGTATCAAGGTGTTATAATTGCATTTACTTGCTTTTCAGCATTATTTTTTGAAGACTGTAGATCTAGTTATTCAGGGATGCCATGGGCGGATATTTTAATATTCTACGATTTTGGTTTTTATTCTTGGACAAAATTAAGGGGAGAGGAGGGATTTTCATTAAGGAAGAAAATGGGAAAAAAAACCCTAGTGGATTGAACTATGAAAAAATTAAACAGGCAAAACCCTCTGTATGCAAATAAAAAAAAGAGACACTGTAGGTGAAATTAGAAGGGAAATAAACACTTGTCATAGGTCAGTCCAAACATTACTGTTAATAACATATAAATAGAAAAATAATATATAATTAATATATATTAATAATATGTATTTTATATAGATAGATAGTAGAAAGGTGACTACCAATTTCTGGGAAGGGGAAATTTTTGTTTAACTGGTAGAAAGTTTTGGTATTGCAACATGGAAACTTCTAGATATCTATTGCACGACAATGTGAGTATTCTTAACACTACTGAACTTAAAATGGTTATGATGGTAAATTTTTTTATAGGTAAATGTAAGTTTATTGTATATTACATACATATATAATAAGGCTATAAGTTATTCTAATGTAGACATGCCCAAGTACCTACATATTGGAAGACATATTATTTTTTTCCACTTTTTGTTTTTTATGGAAATAGTTACGTACAATAAAATTCACCCATTTCTAAAGCACAGGTTGATGAATCTTGCTAAGCATATACACAATGAAAATAAAGAGCAGGATCTTTGTCTTAAACAGATTCCTTTTGCTCTTTCCTCCTCATCCCACCTCTAACCCCAGTTCTAGGCAGACATTGATCTTCTTTTCAATATCACAGTGTTGGCTTTCATAGAATTTCATACAAATGGAATCATCTGGTACATAATCTTTTTCTTTTTGGCTTCTTTTATTTAGCATATGTCTTTGAGAGTTATTAATATGGTTGGATTTATTAGTATTCTTTTTCTTTATGTTGTTCTGTAATATTCTCTGTCATGTGTATCTTATAATCTCTTTATCCATTCACCAGTTGATAGGTACTTGGGTTATTTCCAGTTTGGGGCCTTTATGAATAGGAGATGGTAAATTGTAATGTTAGGTATTTTTTGCCCCAGTAAATGAAAAAGATTTATAACAAAGTAATAAGAACATTTTGAATTCCCAGTGGGAAAAGAACAAATATTTAATCAAGAAATTTCAAAAATGTAGGGTTGCATAGTATTCCATGGTGTACATATACCACAATTTATTGATCCATTCGTGGGTTGATGGGCACTTGGGCTTCTTCCATGACCTAGCCATTATGAATTGGGCTTCCTTCATGTTTACATGAATAAAACTGGAAAATATTCTTCTTAGTAAAGTATCTCAAGAATGGAAGAAAAAGTATCCAATGTACTCAGTCCACTTATGGAACTAATTTATAGCTTTCATAGGAAAGCTATAACCCAATCATAGCCCAAGAATATAGGGAAAGGGGAGAGGGAGGGGAGGGGAGGGGGGAGGATGGGTGGAGGCAGAGTGATTGGTGGGATCGTGTCTAATGGTTCATCCTATAAGGGTACATGTGAATCTTTCTAATTGTAGAATATAAATGTCTTAACACAATAACTAAGAAAATGACATGAAGGCTATGTTAACTAGTTTGATGAAAATATTTCAAATTGTATATAAAAACAGCACATTGTACCCCATGACTGTATTAATGTACACAGCTATGATGTAATTAAAAAACAGAAATTTCTAAAATGTAAACCAAGAAGGGCAAATGTGGGTAACATCAAGATGCAATTTTTGCTTAATAAACTATTCATTTAAAAAAATTTAACAGTACATGCTGGCAAAGTTATGGAGAAATTGGTATCATTATGCACAGCAGGTGGAATTGGGAATTGGTTAAACTTTCTGGAAGGCAGTTTGGCAGCCACTGTAAAAATATATTATAATATCGCATACCTGTTGATTCACATTTTTGGATTCAAATTTATTTTTAAAGTTTATCTCAAGGAATCAATAAGAGATGTGTGCCAAAATTACTTAAAAATATGTAAGCCATAGGATATTTTATAAAGAGAAAATCACTTAAATTCTACATGTGTGTGGTGCTGTCATGGAGATATATGGGGAACTTTTGTTTGGGCCTAAAAGTGGGATGACTTCTTTATTCCTGTCTTGGCCTAAAAGTGGGATGCCTCCTTTATTCCCGTCTTTCCTTCATGTTTATGCCCCATGCATCAGGCAGTCTGATCATCTGAGGACGACACTGAGACCCCACTGCAGTGATCTCAGCACACTAGGCAGTCTGGGGTGGCTTCAGATCTCTTCCCACACCATGCCTTCCTTCTTCTGCGGTTGTGTACAGCCAGCTGGTGAGTGCTAGGGCTGCGGGAGGAGAGGTGACATACTCGGGGAAGGAGCGGTGCACATCTCCTCTCACCTGCTCCATCTACATAGTATTCACACTGGCTGAAACATGGACATGGTTGTTGTTAATTTGTAGTCCTGGGACTGAGGCCAGTATCTTTGGGGTCACACAGCCATAGCACAGAAAGAGGTCAGAGAGTCCCTACTCTCTAGGGCCACCTTCTAAGTCCCAGGCTGCCCACATTCAGGCAGGAAATTTAGAAATGGGTACATGTCAAGCTCTTTAGGTCTGCTTAATAGGGTCTTTTTATCCAGCAGTCAGAATACAGTCCCTGAACTCTCTTTGACAGCCCCTTGCTTTCTCAAATTCATTCTCCACAAACAGCCAGATTGGTCTTCTGAAAACACACATCAGGCCACACGACTCCCCTGCTGAGCACCCACCACAGTGGCTTCCGGTGTCAGGGAAGGCCCCGTGTGACTCTGATCTCAACTCGCAGCTAGGGAGCTGGCTTTCTGTGTTTCTTTTATATTTCAGAGATTTGGCACATCAATCAATCAATCAATCATTCGATTCATAGATATCAAATTTCTTTCAAATATCTCTCAAGCACACAACAAACAAAATCAAAGTAGTTTCATGCTGGTACCTCTCTGCCCCCATGGCAACATCCTTTTACCAACCAAGTCGGTGTTAAAATAAGGCCCCTTTGTCTGGAAAGAGGACTCAGAACACTCCTGATACAGAAGGCAGATGAGTCAGATCTCGGATGCCTCACTCTTAGTTCCAGAGGACGTTGCTCAGAGAGTGTTGCTAAAAACTAATTTCACTAAGTGTGTAAATCCGATTCATTCAATTCAGTTCAAGAACCATGTGCATCCCTGCACTGCCCAGCACTCTTCTTACACTGCGAGATATGGGGGCTGTGGGTAAAGTCCCTTTTACATTCAGTAATTGAGTCATCATGACAATAGCTGACATTGCTTGCATGTTTGCGCTAGGCCTGGTGCGCTCCTAAGTACTCTTGAGTTACTGTTTTATCCTTCCAACAACCATCTGAGTAGGTATTGTTTTCCCCCTTTATAGATAGGGAAACTGAGGCACAATGAAATCAAGTATGGTTGCATTACTAGTAAATGGAGGTTATGATTTAGTGATGCTATTCTTCTTCCTTGGAGGTTCTGAAACACCAGTGGAAAATGGGAAACACTTGGGTACCAACAGGGTAACCCTCTGAGCCTCAGTTTCCCCATGTGGAAACCAAGGAGGATTGCTGTAGATGCTGCTCAGTGCCTTGGAACCACTGTTCTCTTCTTGTTCCTTGTAATGGAATCTGAGCACTCTGTCATGTTAAAAAACACATTTCTCAGTTTTCCTTACCACCGAATGTGGCCACATGAGTAAATTTTGGCCAATTGGTTGTAAACACAGGTACTACAATGGATTCTTGTGAAAGTTCCTTGGGAAGGAAAAGATACTGGCCCTACTTGTTCTGCAATTTTTACTTTTTCTGGTTTGGGGAATATAGACACAATGGCTGGCATTCTAGCAACCATCTTAGACTGTGAGGTACTTGTGAGGCTAGAATACATGTACCTGACTGCAGAAGCCAAAATAAACACGGGCCTGGGTCTCAGATGTCATGCGACCCCATACCAGTCCTAGACCACCAATCTCAGGAGTTTCTTTACATGAAAGGAGAAAACACATTCATACTTAAGCCACCACTGGCTGGAGGGTGGGGTAGGGGGCATGAGCCCTCTTTCTTTCAGCCAAATGCAATTTCTAACTGGTGCAGGGGTCAGCTGGGTCTTAGCTGAGATATATTTTCCCAGCCCTACTGTTACATCCTACAACCTCACAGCACTGCACGCGGCACAGCAAGAAAGGATGCGGCAAAATGGAAAAGGTTTCAGAGATGGGTGGAGGACAGACAGGGGCTCTCATAAGAGTGGGAAGTACAGGTGGCTGGAATGAGGAATGTGTGTACAGGGAGCAGAGACCCGTCTGGGCGGAGCACAGCAGCAGCACTGATCAGACAGTATTGCTACAGCTCCTCAGGCAAAGGTGTAGGAAAGGAGCAAATTCAAATAAGTACTTGTTTAAGACAAAAGACACTGCCATTCCCAGTAACAGACCACTCACAGTGCCCCAAACAAGGAACACTCGGTCACATGTGTACTAATATACCAGGGAGGCCCGGTGCTGCTAAAATAAAAGAAATACACGTGGCTAAGAAGAGCCCTTACCAACCCAAATACCCGGGCACCTTTCATTTCCTAATGAACAACACAGTCGCCAAGTCAGTGTCACCAGGCAACTGTCTGTGCCCCCTTTGACTGAAAGCCTAATGTCTGGTGTTCTCTCTGCATCACCTAGTCACATGGTCAGCGTTTTCTTATGGATGATCTGGGGGAGCACGGGGCAGTGAACTGAGAAGCCAACTCACACTTCTTCTGATACCAAAAATAAGCTTGTAACAGGAGAAAACTCAAATTATTGTCAGCAGACTACCATGGGACAGAGTTTGTGTTGTGAAAAGTCAAATTAGAACAACAACCACCCAGTTTTCTTTAGAGGGGCCTCTGAAGAGTCCCAGGAAAGGTGGGCTCTGCAGGCAATGGTGGGTACTGAGTAGGTGGGTGTGAGCGGGTGGTCTTCCCACCAGTGGGGACTGAGCGGCTCTACTGGAAACCAGGGTGTGGTCCTTCTAAGTATAAAAGCTTCTCTCTGTCCCCTAAGTCACAGGAAATGCGTGGACAGATGTAGAGTCCCAAATCCTCTAGATTACAAGTTATAGATGACCTTGAATGGAACATGGATAACTCTTTCTTATATAAGGAATGAAAGTTACCAACATAAAGAATTTAATGTTTCACATTAAAACTAGTTGGTGGCTTCTCTTGAAAAATCATAGATGTTAAGTTTCAGAATGTGGCTTGGCTTTCCCGCATGGCCAACACGGGCTGAGATCTTTAGACTGGGCAGGTGCTCACTGATCCCCTCAGCACATCTCACCTCTATACCTGATGGATGTGTTGTGTGTGTTTGAGATCCAGCCAGCCTCCACTGTAGGATGCAAATAGATGTCTCAAACCATCAGCAATTTTTACATAGTGGCAGACCCAAATAGATACCTAGAGTTTTAAATTTTCTAAATAAGACTTTAAAAATATTACTTAGAAAATATGCTTTAGAATTGGCTGTCAGCAGTGAGCCGGGTGGTCCAGTTCTTCCCTACCCAGCTTCTTTACTCATGGACATTTCCCCACCCAGCTTTGGTCACTGCAGAGCCAGTCCTTTCCCGGAGTTCTGTAGGAATAGCCCACCGGCAGGGACTTCCTTACCATGGCCAGAGGGATGATTCCAATCACGTCCTTCTGGCTCACATAGATCTTGGACACCCCCAGGTCAGATGTGATCTCTCCTGGGTATTCCACCTGCCATGTGACCAGCTGCGTGGTTGGCGAGTCACTGGGCTCTTCTACCTCTACGTCGATCTGCATGACCTCGTAGGAGGAGCCCCCCGCACTGCAGAGAAGGAAAAGAGAACACGTGTGAGGCAGGCCCGGCTTGGCAGGCCATAGGTGGCGGGGGGTATATCTCCCTGTACCTCCCCACGCACGCATCTGTGCTGGCGTCGTCCCTGCAATCAGAGATGCAATCCCCCAGACGACAAGCCATCCTTCCCACACTCAGGGGAGGATGCCATCACTGCAGGGTCCCACCTCCTGTGTGTCGGGTGCTCCGCTGCCCTCCGACAGGTGTTGGTAGATAATTACGGGAAACAGTGATTACATTCCTCACATGGGTCCTTCTCCATTCTCTGTAAGGATTCTTTCCCTCACTCTCATAAATTTCTCTGCTACTTATATCAGATTTTCCAATGCTAGAGCCAGTTCAAGTTAGGTGTACAGAATTTTAAGGACATCAGGGGGTGAAGCAGTTCTGTTGTCTGGCAGTGCTAAGATAGGATGGTGGAGAAACAGAGGTGAGCTGTGCAGCAGGTCTCAGGGCCAAGGGATCCCTGCTGACAAACAGAGACGTGGCCAGATGTTACCTGGAGAGAGGAGTGATTGTGACAAATCCTAGCTGTGGATGCCCCATGTTCCTACAGGCATGCATCTGGAAGCAAATTCAGCTTGGGTTTTCAGAATGGTTTTCCCAGCTATTTAAGTTAGTTCAGTTAGCTGGCTGCTTCTTCCTAGCCAGTGTTCAGATAATATCTGTTCCTCTATGTGACAGGCAGAAAAAGCCAGGTTTGGTGCCTGTCAGTCCCTGAGGGGCAGATGAAGGATGTGCGGGTGAGAATTAACACAGGAGCCTGTGGAGATGGCAGCTTTGTGAGCACAAGTGACCAAAGCAATGTCCACATGTTCCTCTCTACGGGTTTCTAAAGAGTCAAATTTTACATCGATGTAAAACCCGATATAAGTAGCAAAATTATCACTGGACTCTGGTGTTTAGGAGGATAAGATGTGTTCTTTTATGTGAGGCAAAGCTCTTGAAACATCTTTTTATCCCATCATCAAACCTATGCAAATTTCTCGGTAAGAAATAAACGATAGGGATGTTCCTGAGGAGCTTTCTTCTTCTTTTCCTTTCTTCCTTCTTTCCTTCCTTCCTTTATTTATTTATTTTTTACAAGCGTCTCATTCTGTGGCTAAGGCTAGAGTGCTGTGGTGACATCATAGCTCATGACAACCTCAAACTTTTGGGCTCAAGCCATCCTCTTGCCTCAGCCTCTAGAGCAGCTGGGACTACAGTCACCTGCCACTATGCCCAGATAATTGTTATGTTTAGTAGAGCTGAGTCTAGCTCTTGCTCACTTTGGTCTTAAACTCCTGAACGTAAGCAATCCTCCTGCCTCAGCCTCCCAGAGTGCTAAGATTACAGGTGTGAGCCACCACGCCCAGCCAGGAAGTTTTCTTCTTAATGTGAGGGATGAGATGGAACACCGGCATAGGACTCCCATGGAAGGAGGGAAGAAGGAGGAAGGATAGAGAGGAAGGGGAGGATGAAGACAGGAGGATGAAAGAGAGTAAGGTGAGCCGAGTAAGGAGATGAGAAGAACTGTCAGAAGGAAGGACCCAGCTACAGACATCAGCCTCTGCTGAACCACCCCTCTCTGGCATGGCTGCGAGCAAATGGGCTTTTGAACCCAGCAAGACTCACTCCCTTGGCTCTCAAAAGAAAGACATTTAGCTCTATGGGCAGCAGCAGTTGTGACAGGAATTGGACGCAAATCATCTTGGCTGCTGTGGACTTTTTCTCCTCCCCGACCTTTCTTTCCATAAGCCACACACAGTTGTCTTTTTGCAGCCCCTCCCTGTCGTCATTATCTGCAACCAGAGGAGACCTGAGGCTAAGAGCTAGAGCACACCTTTGTTTTTATATCTGGAATTTATGAGAATTTTGGCACGACTTTTCCCTGGGTGAAATGGGATAATTTGTCTTTTGGCTGTTCTGGGCTTCACCGGCTACTTTTCGTCTCAGGGAAAGGGAGATTTATAGAACAGAGTTGGGCAAAGTTGAGTGTGGGGCCACGGGACCATCCCCATGGCACTGACTTCTCATATACAGTAAGTGACTCTACGCTAGCCACCCTACCTCAAGGTCTACTCCTATTTTCTCTACCGTGTAGGCACTCTGGCCTCAAATAAAACTGAGAAATCTTCCTTCCATTGGAATACTGGGCTTCTCTTACCACCCACACCCATTTTTCGGAATTCACCTTACCAGAAATATAAATTGCCCCATATATTGAAGTTCTTCCCATTCCACAAGATCCATTTATAACATCACCAACAAGAAGTTAATAAGGGACCTATTTACTTTTTGTAATTTTACTCTTTCTGTAAACTTATGTAGTAATCTATAACATTCCCCTTTTGTCCTTACTGTTTTTCCTGGTAGAGATGTGACAGCAGTGCAGTCTCTTTTGACCTGACTGTCCCCTCTATGAAGTGGGGATGGAATTCCTTAAGTTGGGAATTCATAACCCCAGGATGACAGCAACCTTCAGGAAGGCTTTGCATCTTGACCTTGTATGAACAATGTTGTGTGTTTTTTCTCCAGAGATTCCTTGGCTTGCCCAGACTATTCTCCTGCAGTAAGGACGAGAGCTGAGTTCCTGACAATTTCTTCTGTACATTCTGCACAGGGCCATCTGGCTTCAGAATATCTCATCTCGTGTATCTTGGTGAATCAAGTTTGAATGTTCGTACCATTTTGTAAATGTTGAATACTTGCGAGCTTCCAGAACTCTTGCCTATTTGACAATGTTGATGACTTCCTCATGTTTAATGACAAAGACAGTGGCTTTCTGGTTTGATTGTCAGAGTTCCCAAGTCCTGAGAAGACTGGGCATGCTTACCTTGTTCTTTTTTGTGTTTATGATAGAGTGCAACTTTTGATACTCATCCAAGGGGAACCTGATGAATATCGCCCTTCTGAGAATAACAGGAGTTATACTCCATCACAGGAGACAAATGCAGTAGGTTAAAGAGGAGTTTATGTCTGGCTAAGCAGTGATTTTCCTCCTTGGTCAGAATTGTCCGAAAGAACTTTACAAATTAACAAACGACCAGGAAGTTTCTGAGTATTCTTGAGTGGTATCAGGCATTGGTCTCTTTCTTTCTTCCCTCCTTCCTTCTGCTTTTCTGTCTCTCTTTTTTAACCAGGAGATGCTAACATGCAAACAGGATTGAAAACAACTCAGGTAGAGGTTTATAAAAGTTTAATTGTGTGGATACCTGTGCTCGTGGAAGTATTCTTTATATGATGGTATTAGAAATAGAATGTACTAAGTTGGTGGATTAGCAAAATGGTGACACGGTGAAACAAGGAAAAGAAAAGTTTCAAATTTTAGATGTCCCCAAGTAAGGAGGGGACAGAGTTCCAGCCAAGGGGACATAGGGTCTGCATAGACCTGAACTATTCAGACATCAGTTTTAGTGGCCCTAGCGCCACCCAGCCAGCCTCCCACTTCCTCCTCCAGCAGTGAGTCAAAGAAGTCTGTGGAAACTTCCTAAATGCCCACCAACCCAGGAATGGATTAACAAGCTATGCTATATGTATACCATGGAATACTATTCAGCCACTAAGAAAGATGGAGACTTTACATCTTTTGTGTTAACCTGGATGGATGTGGAACACATTATTCTTAGTAAAGCATCACAAGAATGGAGAAGCAAGAATCCAATGTACTCAATTCTGATATGAGGACAATTAAGGTCCTAGTAGGGGGTGGGGATGGGGAGAGCTGAGTAAGGGAAGGAGGGAGGGGTAGGGTTGCAAGGGATGTGGTACACCTTTTGGGAGCGGGACACAATTATAAGAGGGTCCATATCTAACAAAAGCAATCAATGTAACCTGGTTCTGTGTACCTTCAATGAATCCCCAACAATAAAAAAAATGAGAAGCACTTGATTTGGGAACCCTGAAGCATTGAGTTGGCAGTGTTGCAGTTGAGTTTGGGCAGGATTTCCATGGAGGAAAAAGAGTAATTGCTGAAGAAAAGGCTGGGGTCAGGTCAAACTTGTCAACTTGCAAGAATTCAAGGCATGGAACCTGCCTTCAGTTTTAGTTTCTCCCACAGGTGTGGTTGCTACCAGTATGGGTAAGCCAAAATCCCTGCCTTGTTTGCCATCCCATAGTATGAAAGGCAACCAAAAGGGAAGCCGAATGGGGGACTCAGCCTCTCACATACATCTCAAATACCTATGGCTGACTCCTTCTGTGTGAATTTGGAAGTATCCTTCATCAGTCTAGTCCCTTTACAGAGAAATGAACGATACCTCCTGGGTTTGGATAGCTCTTCTTATTTCTCAATAGCTTGCACTCATGTGAACTCCTTTGTGCAACAGATTCAAAATCTAGACTCTTCCACTAGAAAGGGCTTCATTTGAACAGATAAAGTCAACACAACATCGCTGACCATCAGTGACAGCCTGAACATGTCCTTTCAGAAGACATGGCACTGGGTCAGCTCAGGCTTAGACAATGCCCACTTCCTCCAGGGCCAAAGCTCAGAAATCCAAGAATAAAAACCAGATTCAAGGCTTTGTGGGACCACCATGGCAGATCTCAAGGCCAAGAAAGGACAATTTTTTTCAAAAGGATATGATAAATCTTATTTTAGGATTTTCTTGTATCTATTTCCAGAGTGATGCAACAACTAACCTTTAGTGTGTATTTTTTTAATGTGCCAAACACACTTTTAAGTTCTTTTTATGTCTTCATGTCGTCAGCGCAGTATTCCAATGAATAAGTTGATAATATCCATTCCTGTCTATTGAGGAGAAACTTGGTCTCTAAGAAGACAGACATCTGCCCAGGGTCACCCTGCTAATAAGTGAAGCTGTCAGGAGATTTGGCGTAAAATGCCCGCTCCTAATTCTTGTGTTCCCTGTCTTCAACTCTTTCTTCAGTGCAGGAATAGGCATGGCTCTGGTAATGAAGGCCAGTTTGGCAGCTTCTCATGCCCTTCTGCAAAACACAGGTCAGCACATTCTATAGAGCTTACGTGAGATAGGAATGCTGCAAATAAGTCCTTCAGAAGAAAGCTGGGATATTTTTGTAACTTTGAAATTAGCTTTGCCTTTAGGGTCTTCTGCCAACTCTTCAGTTTCATGATGTGTCTATAAATCAAAGTAGAGATGTAGAGAAACTACACCGTTAGATATGAAAGTTTATGGTGGGAGAGATCAAAATAGACATTGTAGACAGATAGATCAGCATAGACATTGACCAGTGAGCAAACCATGATTTAAAGTATTTGACATGCAAGTCAATGCAGCTTAAAGCTACCTGTGTGTGTGTGTGTGTGTTTTTTCCCCTTAGAATAGAAAACCAACATATTATGACAGGTCCTTAAAAAGCACGCGAACGATCGAACTTCCCTGCAACCACCCACATAGGCGATTGGCTGCCAGTGCCTGCATGAGTGTTTGGGGTAACGTGGAGGGGTGGGTGGGGGAAGCAGAGAGTGAAATTCCATTTCCAACTTAGGTTTTTCCAGATGGTACACTAAAGCATAAATGGGTAAAATTTCTGCAAACAAAAGTGAAGCCAGAGAGAGGGCTAAGCTAGTATCTGAATGACCCTTTCCTTAGACAGTGGTCTCAGTTGTCTTCTAAAGAATCCAGAACACTTTCAAAGGTCATCTACACGTTTATTTTTAAGCAGCAAATCATGGTGAATGATTCTGGCATTCCACCCAAATCGCCACACATCCCTTGTATTGTTTCTATCTCGCTCAACCCTGGCTTCTGTGTTGCTTTTGGTTTTAACAATCTGTACCTGCAAACCTCCTCATGTGACTCTTTTTGAGTATCTGGAGCCACTTTGTCCACCAGTGCAAAGAGCTAAAAATGCTGGAGAATATGTCTCTTGGAAGTTGCCCCCTAGATGGAGTCCATCAGAACTGGAGGATGGAAGCTCAGCTCCTCTGCCCCTACTAGGGTCAAGGTCGCTGGCACTCCTCACACTCCAGTGTCTTCCATGGCACCTTCCCCTGAATTCACCCATTATACCTCCCCTGGGCTCTTACTGGGTTCTCTGGGAGCACATCCTTCATAAATCAACTGCACATAGATCTTCATCTCAGAGTTTGCTTTTAGGGAAACTTAAGGAATTTTTTAATAAGAAGGATACCAAAATAAATTAACAAGTGAAATGTGAAGGACTCTGGCAACAAAAGAGAAACTCAGACTGAGAGAACTGGTAGGGATGTCACTATCCCAGGCACCAAGCTATGCTATCTCTACTTTAGAGGGGTCCTGCAGACCAAGCCACTATTCACCTGCAATGGCATTTTGGAAACTTGCATCAGGCATGGACAGGGGCCACCAGATGTCTTCGAAGTGAAAGAGCTGTGGTCCTTCTCCCCCATGCCCTCCTTCATATCTCATTCCCAAGATTAAAATAAGGATATTACTCAAACAAATTGCCTCTTCTTAGATATTATCACAGTATTAAGGTTTTCCATTACTGACATCTTTTTTCTGACTTTTTCATTAGCATTTTCAGTATAAAAAAACTTTCATTATAAACTAAAATATGTATGCTCCCTTGAATATATGTACTGTATAATGAAGTTTTTGTCACTATAAATTTGTCTTCTCATGTTGTCTATCTCTACCTTATAACACCCCAAGGCTTAGTGACCAGAGTCATTCTGGAAAAGAGAAAAATGGAAAGGTGGCAGCCTGAGCTGGGTCACTCTGCCATCCTCCCTTTTGTTCCTCTGCTTCCTTGTTCTGTATCCCTTGCTCTGTTCCCCATCCATTCAATCATTCAAATTATATTTCTGGTTGTCTTATTTTTTGGTTGCTATTCTGAGTGATGGGGGACACAAAGGTTAGGTAAAGAAGATTCTGCTCAAGTGGTGGCTGGGGCTGGCTCCTGAGAGCTCACTCTGCAGGTCTCTTTCCAGCCTCACAGGCAGCAGCATCACGTGGGGAACTTAAACTTGGCTGGGGCAGCAGGGTATTGACACCAGGAAAATTGGTAAATGACCACAAACCAGGGCTGGTTCCCCACAATTCCCAGAGAGTGCACTGCTGAAGACTGTTGATTTTTAGAGCACACAGTCTGTGGGAAAGACAGACATTAAATCAACAACTGTGTTCACTAAAGTAAACTGGCACCTGCAAGAACAGATGAGAAACTGAATTCTACAGTGAGAGTGTGGGGTAAACTCGCACAAAAATTAAATGAAATGTGCTCTTTTAATTCCAGAAACTAAGCGAAAAGACTGGCAAGTATTATGTGCTTTTGTCGAGACCTAAGTGACCTGGGAAAGCACAGTGGGGGCCTGCAGGCCAGGCCTAACAACCTCCTACAGGGAACCCTGAGTGTGTAGTCAAGTCAGCCTGCCAGATAAAGGTTGAAATGGCCCATCTGTGCAGAGGACATGACTCCAAGGTTGATGTGAGTGAAAAGAAAAACTCCATCATAACGATGTGAGTAAAACATTCCATTGTAACTGTGGGGTCTCCAAACCATAAGAAAACAGTCATGGAGCCTGTTTCTCGGAAATTTAATAGAGTACATAGAAGAAAAAGGTTCTACTCCTCTGTTTATCCTGACCTTTAGCTTTAACGATAGAAGTCAGATAATGTATAGTTCTTTTAGGGCTTCAGAGAGGAACAGCCTGAGGCTAGCTTAAGGTAGTTGTCTTGAAAAACTCTCATCCAACTGGCTAACATAGCCATCATGTCTTTCTCATAATTGTTGTGTTAAGACATTTATATTCGACTTTTAGACAAATTTACATGTACCCTAATAGGATATGGAAGCAACACACTGTATCCTATGATATGGAAGCAACATACTGTATCGTATGATAGAATTAATATACACAATTATGATCTAATAAAAAAATATGAAGAAAAAAGATAGTTGTCTTACTTTCCCAGACTTTCTTTCTTTTCTATAGTTTAAGATAACAATTGAGGATGTTAGGATTATTAATCAATGTGGTATACGTGACTAGCTCCCAATAAAAGGGAGTGAAAAATAAAGACATTTTGCTACATGCCATCGAAGAGTATGTAGTCGTTTCTTGCTTTCAAACAATTCTAGGAGGGAGCTTGCACTCGCGGCCAAGCTGTCCTTCTCTCCCCACGAGAAAGAACAGAGAGAAGAGCCTGTTTCCGAGGACCTCAGGGAGGCCAAGGACAAATTCCCAGGGGGAGACACTGGTGGGAAATGATCTTGAGGAAGGACGAGTAGGAAAGCAAAGAGGGTTCCCAACAGAAGGATCTGCATGCACACAGGCTCTGTCAGTGCAGACAGCAGAATGGGTAAGGAAAAGCCAGAAAGCCCCATGAGGCTGGACCAGCAAGAGGGCATGGGATTGGTGCATGAGATGATGAGCTGGGAGTAGGGGAAGAACCAGCCAAGTCTT
>CAUYQV010149290.1:0-13184 GCA_963574575.1 Galagoides demidoff
CAAGCGAGTCTCCTGCCTCCGCCTCCCAAGTAGCTGGGACCACAGGCGCCTGCCACAACGCCTGGCCATTTTTTGGTTGCAGCCATCATTGTTGTTTGGCGGGCCCAGGCTGGGGATTTGAACCCGCCACCTTAGGTGTACGTGGCTGGTGCCTTAGCCGATTGAGCCACAGGTGCCGAGCCTGAAAATATTTTCTGATGAGATTTGTCAGTCAAAAAACTTTGGATGCCATTGCTCTATGAGCAAAAGTTCTAGAAAGGGTCTCTGTGCCCTTTTCCCAAAAGCAATTTAAAAGGTTGTATCTAAGACTCAGGAACCAACTAGACACAGTTCTGAGTGGCCAAACACAGGATAATTTGAGGATTAATGCAATGGGTAAAAACATATTAAATAAATTAAAATAGGTGAACTTACAATGATAGTTTTATTTTATTTATTTATTTATTTACTTATTTATTTTTGAGTCCCACTTTCTTGCCCCCTATAGAGTACCATGGCATCATAGCTCACAGCAACCCCAAACTCTTGGACTCAAGCAATCCTCTTGCCTCATCCTCCTGAATAGCTATGACTACAGGTGCCCACCACAAAGCCTGGCTATTTTTAGAGATCACTAAAAGTCTCACTCTTGCTCAGGCTGGTCTTCAATTCCTGAGCTCAGGAAATCCACGTGCCTCAGCCTCCTGAGTGATGGGATTACAGGCATGAGACACCTCACCCAGCCCATAATGACATTCTTTAAAATATCATTAAATAAGCTCATCTTTGAAGGATGTTAGTGAACTACTAATTTTTCTGAAAAGAATCAAGCACCAAACCTGACTTTCCTGTGTGTATACCCTAGGACATCAAATACTGATGAGAGAAAATTTCTCTCTTTCTCCACACATTCATACTCAAGGAATAACAGAATTAGAATATTATCATTTGGCAAATCTCAGATCAAATAAGATCTGTGGTCATTAGTAGCCACTATCACCAGAGAAGAAGTAACTCCCAATGGTGGGCCTCCTGGCAGGAGAGGAGACATCACATATGTGACTGTCCTTTCAGGAACTCAAGCCTGGTCAGATAAAGCATCTGCATTTAACATGCAGGTTTCAGGAGACACAGTGTGGAGTGTGTTAACACCATCATGCACCCCAATGAGCAAAGCCAGACTGCAGGAGACTCAACCAGAAAGATGACCTGGGTTTTTACACAAAAGTATTTCAAGATAAAAAGAGCAGGGATGAAACCCCACCATTTAAAAGAAACTCAAGATGCTTATACCAAACACAACTTGTGGACCCTTTTGGATTCTCATTCCAGACAAACTGTTAAAAAAAAATCATGAGACAATCAGGAAAATTTGAACACTGCATAAGAGGTAACCTTAGGCACTGTTAATATTTTAGGTATGGTCACGGTTTCATAGCTAAAATCTCTTTCTCTGTAAAAGAGATACATGAATAACACCAGGTATTATTGGCATTTGCTTCGATATACCCCAGTGGGGGAGAGAGAAGCAGAAGATACAAAGGAAACAAGAGTGGGCCCGAGTCTATGCCTGTTGCAGCTACATAAATTGTATGTTCAGGTTAGTTGTCCTATTCTTTTTTTTTTTAAGGTACCATTTGATGAATTTTATTTTCTTATTTCAAAATAAAGGGGTACAACCAGATACCTTTTATAATCCTTAATCGAGGGCTTTTATTGTGCCCAACACCCGAGCAGTGTGCATGGTACTCAGTCAGTGGGTTTTGTCCCTGCCCTACCCCTACTGTTTTATCCTGTCTCCTTCAATATATGTTTGAAATTATTCATACTAAAAATATTTTTCAATTCTTTGCCCATCCACCAGTATCCTATTTCTAAACCACATGTTAGAGAAAATGTTCCTCTGAAACAATAATTTCAAGTGGAATTTGAAATTTCAAGTGGAATCCAGCGATGAAATGGGTTAGACAGCCGTGAGTCCTGCAACCCACCTCTGAGAAGAGGATCTGAGAGGAGACCAGCCCTCGCCTCACACAACTTCCATTTCTAGCGAGGGAAATCCAAGCAGTTAGCATACCCAGTTAGACAGTCCCCACAGGCACCACACGGCATTGTCTGTGGAAGGAGGCAAAGCCTGGCCTCTTACCTGTCTCCTGCCTTTCACTTGGAGGACTTGCTAGGCCAGAAGTGCTGGTCAGGTCCCCCCAAAGTCCTTAAAATATGTTTGAGAGGAGGTGACTGAGTCTTCAACCCAATTTTATGTGTTCTATTTCTTACCCTTAAGGTTGCTGGGAATATAATAGTTCCCTGTGAGTGTATACTGAATAAATATTTGTGCATGAGGTATTTTATAGGGTTCACAGGAGTGGGCATGAGACACCATTTGGGCAGCAAACACAGACTAGGGGCATAATCTCATAGGGTCATGGGAGCTGCCATCCATTTGGTCCCTTGACATAAGGAAAATGTTCCAATTCCTTGGCTCTGAGGGTGTTACTGTTGGTATTCTCAGGCCAGACTGTGTAACAAACCACCATGGGCAGCAGAAGGCTGGGCTTGCTGTCCCAGAGGCTGTCCCAGAGGCCATCCCAGAGGCTGGTGAGTCAGCACTGCCTGGCTCGTGAGGCATTGCCCTGGCCCTGCCTTCACTCTGCACGATGCATTCCCTGTGTGCCTGTGCCCCCAGAATTCCTCCTTTTCACCAGGATGCAGTCACAAAGTAGAGGCCACTCCAATAAACTCCCCCAACTCAATTCCTCCTAGAAACACCCCCTCTGCAAACAAGGTCACACTCTGAGATGCAGTGTTAGGACACAATGGTGGAAACCCACCACTGCTGTATTAATCATGGTTACATAACTATAACCTATTGTGATTTAAGATATATCCATTGTCAACCAAGGATGTATCAATCAATTGTTACCTAAGCTGTATCCATGACTACCCAAGCTGTAACCCCCGCCCCAACCAGTCACGTTTCACTTCTGTAGCATGTTTGCTCGAAAATTATATTAGACAATCTGCCCTCTACTGGGATGGACTGACTCAGAGAAGCAGTCCCCTGCACAGATTCAATAAATCTCCAATTCATTGTACTTAAGTGGGGTCCAAGTCTATACTTTCAGGTTGCAGGGGTACAACATTTTGGAGGCCCCAGCAAGATTCATCGGGCCCCCCACCTGGGCCCACCACCAGCCAACAGCTCTAGGGGAAGTCCTCAGAGGGATGTTGCCTGTCTGCCTCAGGAGCTCTCAGACGTGTGGATTTAGGGCACAGGTTCCTAAATTTTCCAATTCGGTAAGTCTGTCTGGATCTCTAGAGAATCTGGGGGAACTAGGCTGGCTGGACGCAGTGAAAGTCTGTTCCTGAGGCAGAGGGGAGACGTCCCTCTTTCTCTCTAGTATAGCTTTGGATTGCTTGTTTCTGTGTTATTATGTTTGCAGCCCCTTATTAGACTGTTTTGATATTAGTAGTCTTTTGTACTATTAAGATTTGCAGGCTAGTCCTTTTCTGGTAATTGCAGTCTTTTATTGGGTTGTCTTGGTTTTTGCAGTCCAACTGTGCTGGTTCTGGTTTGTGTGTCTTTTGTATGTTTTGAGTTTTATATGAGTGAGTGAGTGAGTGAAAGAATTAAATGTGATTTCATGGCCCGTGGTTGGGAAGGCATCTGAGTGGGGGTCAGGCACAGCTCCATGCCTGACTAATTTCTGTCTGTTGAATTCTGTTTGTGTTTTCTGTCCTGTCCACTTGTCATTTTTACTTTATTGGTCTACCTGTTTTTTCTAATGTTTCTATTGTAGGGGTTTTTTTTTTTGTCCATTTATTAGTGTCTGCCTAATAATTTGTTCAAAATAAGATGGGGTAATTTTTGAAAATGCTCTTTCAGTAACTTTTTAATTTCAGCCACTGCATCAAGAGCAACAGTGAAAAATAAAACTGGCTACTTTGCACATTTTCTGTAAAAAAACTAACCAGCTTCCAAGACAAATTAGCCTCTTCCTTGGTCTCAAGGTAACAAAGAGAAATTAGAAATTCCAGATTTTCAGCTTTGAGAGCAGGAACATAAATTAAGCCTGCAAGCCACAAATCATGCGGGGGGGGGGAGTAAAAGGTAAAAGCCATGTCATAAAAAATATTGCAGTTCAGTCCAGTGAACTTAAGGAGAATCTGGGAGAACTATCATGGAGCGCAAAGCTGCAGCCAAATTAACAACAAACTTCCAAGATAAACAACCTTTGAAGAGAGAAAAGAAGCCCAGATCAGAGATTCCCTGGTTGGGATGCTTCCCAAGGCTAAATATTGGTCCTGAAACAAGGACAAATAACCCTGCTGCAGTCTTTGTCTTAAAAAGGAATGAAAGGAGTCCTTGGTAGGTTTTTGTTCTCCGCATTCATCCCTTTATATATTAGTAAAATTGTGTAACACTTGTTAGTCAAGATTGTATTTAATTTATCAATTCCAGTGCCTTATTCAGTTTCTCTCCAAGGTTCCCTTAGGGAACTCTCTTAAGTTTCAATCCAGGAGAGATCTCTATGTTTTCTTCCTTCTTTTCAGTAAATTATTTTGAAATTAAACATCTTCTTACTTCCTGGTGCACCTTCAACGTGTGATTGTGCAATTTGTTTTAACCCAGGCTACTAGGTTGTGTCTCAGCCACTAGGTTGTGGCTGAGACACAGAAGCCGCTTTCCACCCAGGGGGCAGCTGCTGAAAATTCCTCAGCCCCTAGTAAAGGACCGATTCTGTCCCACCCACCCCCCACCCTCCCCACCTGAATAGCCTTTTTATCCTTCCCATAGTCCTCCTGTGCTAAAGAGTTACTACAGAGTTTATTAAAAACAATTCCCTTTCTGGCTGCTAAAATTATAATTAAAACCCAAGGTCAACTACCCATTTAAAATTTAAAACAACAGCTGCTTAACATTATTCTGGTTGGCACACATTCAGCCAATCCTTAGGGCAGTCACCAGGAGGGGAGGCAGGCTGGGGTCTCTCTGAGGGGAGGCGCCCCCCGGAAACATCCTAGGGTCCCCAGAGAGCCCTCAGGAGACCTGCTAACAATCACCCCTAAATTCACCTGTGAGTCCACCTCCAAGGGTAAGCCACTTTAACATCTATTTCTAGCTAGTGTCTGCAGACACTAATGTAACTATTAATATTAATTTGTTATGCTTATTTGTTGAGAATTGTTGTAAATATATGTAACTGTTTGTAAAATTCATTTGTTGGAATTTGTATAAAGCCCTTAGAAACCTCCAAGAGAAGGCCAAAGAGACAATAACTTTAAACAGGGACCCCAGGATGCCAGGATATTGACCTATTAGAGACTCTCAGAGGTGTGTAAAAGCATGTGTCAGTAGAACAACCTGACTAGTGGTGAACCTCAGCCCTACTGACCTGTCAGGAACTCCCAGAAATGTGTGTTAACACCCATCACCAGAAATGCCATTAAAATAAAAACAGGGTCCAATCAACCCCTGAGGTGTTAGATCACCCATCTGGGCCTGTTAAAAAGTGTATAAGAATGTGTTCTGGTTCTGATTCTAAGAGTACAAGAGTGTGAGAGTACGTGTGGACTATTAGACATTGTTCATGTCAGGCCCATCTCTGTCTTGTCATTTGTTCAGCATTTATTAGAAGATTGGTCTCGGCCTGAAACAAAGTCTTAAAAGCATTTGTGAGTGAATTACAGATCTTTTCTTTCAAGAGACCCTTTAAGACTTTACTCTTTCTGAAACTGCCTTATTTACCTACTTACTCTTATGTGTCCTACACCCCTTACCGTCTGGTGCATCTTTGGCCTGGCATTCATTAGTTTCTTCATCTTTATTATTGGTATTAGGCTTGGTAACACAGCCCCCCACTCAGACTGGTCCACCAGGAAACATGTGACCTTGTTCATACTTCTGTCCCCACCTAGTTCTAATCCTTCTGCATCCCCCTAACTCTTTGATGCCCCATCGTCACCAGACTTTTAAGCCCCTCCTTTTTCTGTCTCCTGGAAAGAATTCTTCTAAAAGGAATAAAAACACTCTTGGACCATATAAAGACCCCGGCGACTTGTCCCTTCCATTCTCCCACTATCAAGTGTTGTTACTCAGACTGTCTTTCCTTTCAGAATTCTCACGATTAAAATTTGCCTGATTGTAATACTCTTAGTTGCCATCAGTCAAGAGAAAGTAACTGAGTAAATTTTTATCATAATATTATCCCCTGATGGGTCCAAAATTCCCACCTTGTTAACTTGTTAGTACATTTATTTTGTCATCCAAACACATTTCCTGTTAAGCCTTCATTCTCACTTATGCAGTCAACAGGGTTGCCACTGGCAACAGCAGTGACAACTGGCTAAAAATTCAGACATACTAAGAGGAGTTTTGATTCTTTTCACTGCCTATGAAAACTTGCCCACTCCTTTTTGACAGATACCTGGCTTTCCCACCTCCCACCTCGCTGCCTCTATCTCCCCTCTTGGGAGCATCCTCGGCCAATTTATCCACGTCTCACGTTGCACTCAAGACACAGCTCCCAGAAGGCAAGCGGATACTTTGCAGGATTTAGCTATTGCTTCCTTATTGTGGCCCTTAGCAAAAATAGCCCTGATTTTCTTCCTTAAACAACACCCAGACCAGGACCACTCCCCCATTCTGACATTTGAGCAGAATAGTATAAAAATGAAACAAAAATCTTCAGTCTAGGCAGGGTCATCCCTTTCCTGCCTCCTCCAAAATTTCCAGAACTTAATAAATGAAAAAACACCTTTACAAACTGTATGAGTATTCTAACAAATAAATAAATACAGCCCTGCATCTTGGGTGAGGTTATTAAATCTTTGCAGTTTTTATCTGGGAAAAAATTAGAATGTGTACTCCCTACTCAAAGTGGAGCCATCCAAAATATTTGGAACTACTTTATTCATAACCTTACTAGGGCTCAAAGGGTATGGCCCATAATGTGTTTGTGTCTAGAAATAGAAATCTAATTTCTAAGCTTACCTGAGCCTGAAAAATAAGAATTCCCTGTCTAGCCCTGATTAGGAAAATCCTGTATTGATGCCATATTTCACAAATGTCTCTCATTTGTAAAATGTAATAATTTTATTATTTAAATTGTTTTTAAAAACTAGGTCTTTATCAGAGAAAAATTCTTGCCTTTTAAAACTTTCTAATTATTAGTTTGGCGAGTAAATAGTTAACTGTAATCCCGTTTTGTGAAAAATGAATTTTAGGGAGTAAGAGAAATTAGACAGAAAGAAAAACGGCATTATGTAAGGAAAGAATATTGTGTGAGAAATTTATCCTGAAACAAAATGGTTGTTTAAGAAAATAAAAGGCAGGACAAAAGTTAAAGAAGATTTAAAATATTTATAAATTGTCTGTACAGATTAAATGAAGCTCATAAAAAAGATTTTTTTTAAAAGTTTACATGTGATCCAGTTAACTATGTATTTTCTTTAAAATATTTTAGGTATAATTTTGTTTAAACAAATATTTTAAGCCTTTGATATTTGACAAACCTTCCAAAATCAAAACTCTAAATTTAAAACGTGGCACTTGTAGCACAGTGGTTGTAACACCAGCCACATGCACCAGGACTGACAAGTTCTGAACCTGAGAAAAACAAATTAAACTTATTTGATTCATTAAAAATATATAGGAAACATTGTCAGATATAAAATGGTAATTAATTTTATGTAAATTAGAATTATATGTATATTCCAATATATTCCAATAAAGTATTAATCTGTCCTAAAATACATTATTAGTAATAATTTTAATTCATCTAAAAAAAATGTAACTGGCTGAGTCCAAAGTTCATCCAAAAGAAAAAAAAGGCATTAAAAAAACTGAAAAATTCTCTCAAATTCAAATTCCTGACTAAAAACAGATTTTTAGAATTTTCATTAGAAAGTTAATATGTCTATAAATATTGCTAACCTAACTTCAAACAGAACAGAGATCAGTTACGTAGAACTGAGCCAGTTTGTTATAACTTTTTATTCAAATTATTGTTGATTCTGTCTATGTTCTGTTTTCCAGAGGTCAAGAAAATAATTTTCTGTCTTTTGAACTATTTGTAACTTTTCAAGCAATGTATGTATTTAAACATATATATTTTCCTCTCTCCTTAATGTCTCCAGAATTTACAAGCCATTTGTAAGAATTCTTAATTTCTAACAATACAGTTATTTGCATACGTTCAATAAGGATCTAATTTGTTCTATAAGACATGATAAAGACACTGCTTACTTTACCAAGGCTTTGACTGGAATAGCATTTTCATAGATGTCTAGACTGTGTTAAGGGATTAAGGTTCACTTTATAAAGCCAATAAAAAGCCCTTTGGAAAACTGGCCAGATACCCATTGGTAACATTTCCTGATCTGTGGTAAGTAATGAAGGTAACTTCCTGACAGGTCTGGGAGTCAAAATGTACTTGGGAACCTCAAGAAAAGAGGAATTTACCCGATGCATACAGGTATCTAATGGCACAGATGAAACCTGGGCTCTTGAAAAGCTTCATGTCCAAATGAGGTCCCAGCAAAGCCAATTTTAAAGAAAAGCCTAAATGGCTAATAATTAATTATTCTTACTGCACTCTATGCAAATAATCAAACCCAGTATACTGAAGGTACTACTCATTTTAGCAACTGCTTTAATAAAAGGGAAAAGTTGGAGAGAGAAAAATAGTCCAAGAAAAAGAAAGCTATAGCCCACCTGTACTAAACTAATTTATTAAATGAAAAAGACTGACCAAAGAGTATAATTAAAGATAAGCCTTGCCACTAGTGTTATTTGAGAAAACCTCCCTCAATCCTCCACAATTTAGCAGGAACTCCTAAAAGAGACTGAATTGAATAGCCACTTGAGTAATTAACCACGTTCTACTATAGCAGGAACACAACCTCCAACCCAGAGACTGGGCTTGGCCATCGAAGTCGGAAAGAAGAAGCTGTAAATCCACTACCCCTGAAACCAACAAGATCAGAGGAAAAAAGCCATAAAAACTTTTCTTCAGACAAACAGTCCTCTAGGGGAGCGGGAAATTATTACTGTAAAAATTGAAGCTATAAAACAAGTTACCCAGCTTACAAATTCCTCCCACCCTCTGGCTGTATTTCCTTGTTACTTAATAACTCCAAAAAACCTTAATTCACATACTCACTAGTTTAACCCCTTACTCCACAGTCACGGACACCACAGCTCTAGCCACCAAGCCTCTCTAAATTAAAGTAACATGTAACTCCATCATCTTCACTTCAGATGAATCCAGGCTTTGATTCCCCGAGAAGACCAATGGGGAATGCGGCCAGCACTCCCAGCCATTCCCCCACCCTCTGCTATTCCCCCACCCTCTGCTGTTCCTCTGCCCTGTCTCTCAGCCCGTTCCCATGCCCCCCAGAGTCGAAGCACGGAAAGTCCCAAGTTTCACAAAACCCCCCAAGTCTCAGTGGATGAACAATGGTGGAAACCCACCAAGGCTGTATTAATCATGGTTACATAACCATAACCATTGTGATTTAAGATATATCCATGGTCAACCAAGGCTGTATTAATCAATTGTTACATAACTGCAACCATTGTTACTTAGGCTGTATCCATGACTACCCAAGCTGTAACCCCCCTCAACCAGTCACGTCTTACTTCTGTAGCATACTTGCTCGATAATTACATAAGGCAACCTGCCCTCTACTGGGACGGACTGACTCAGAGAAGCAGTCCCCTGTGCAGAGTCAATAAATCTCTGATTAATTGCACTTAAGTGGGGTCCGAGTCTATACTCTCAGGTTGCAGGGGTACAACCGAGGCAGGAGAAACTGCACACGCAGGGCCGCACAGCTTAAAGCCTGTCGTTCAGAAGTTGGTTGTGTGACATTCCATAATTACCCACTCTTCACACCTTCAGCCGTTCACTAAAACATGACCAGCTTGTCAGTTTTACCAGATGAAACAAAACATCCACAGAATGAGAACTGGGTCTCAGAAGGCAGGGCTGGAGGGACTGGAACCAGAGGAACCTAGAACCAGGTCTCAGAAGGCAGGGCTGGAGGGACTGGGACCAGAGGAGCCTAGAACCGGGTCTCAGAAGGCAGGGCTGGAGGGACCGGGACCAGAAGAGCCTCTTGCTCAACATAACAGCTGCTGGGTAGAAAAGCTGCTGCCGTGGTTTCTGAAGCAGGAGTAGATTCAGAAATACCATCTTTTGAACTGATACATGGGAAAGACAAGACCTCCCCTCTGTTTCTCTTAGCTCATCTTTAGAAGGGCAACAGCAGAAGAACAGGAAAGTCGAAAATGTAGTGACAGGAACAGTTGATGCATCAGCTCTAGAGACTAAGGAGAAAAATTACTTAGTTTTCTGTTATACCTGAAGAATTCATAATTCATCCCAGAACGCCAGCTGACGTGCATTTCCGGGAGACCTCTCATCCCCACTGACTGGTCTGGTTCCTACACGTGATGCCTGGTCGCTGCAGCATCTCCTGGGCCTCCCCACTTGGGTGGGTGGGAGGGGACCACCCACCTGGTTAGGGGTCAGCCGGTCAGTCCTCACTGTGGGCAGCTGCAGCTTGTCTCCCTGGGAAGCACGCTTCTTGCTCCAACCAGGACAGCCTGGGTTTCCAGCCACAGGGTGGGCGTGAAGCACATAACTTTATCAGCGTTCATTCCTATTATGTCAGGGGAGATTTTGTTTGGTTGAAAGTTTAGGACACTTTATTATAATTTTTTATGAATCTCTACTAAGGAGACCTAAGAAGAGGACACTGCAAAGAAATGAAAGCAGATCAAACCTGAGTGAGGTGGTGACTGACGTGTGTGTGCACATGAGTGCATGCAGGGGCAGGACACGGGGACCACGGCTGCGTGTTTGCTGAGTGTAAACGCCAGGATGCCCTTCCATCAGCGCTACCCAGATGCATTTCCAAACATTTCATCTTTTATCATTTCCTCAGCCTTCATTCAGAACCACAAAGTATTTAGAAACTTCTTCTAAATGAGTTTCAAAACCTTCATTCTGAACATAACTGTGCCATGTGGTGGACAGGACAGGAAGTGCTAAAATTGAGCTTGATTCCTGGGTCTGAACTCCAGTTCCCAGGACTAAGCCCAATGCCAAAGACATTCCTTCTTTGGTCATTGTTATCCTTTCTAGATAACTTCCTCATGAGGGTATAACTGATAGGAAGGAAAGCTTTGGGCTCCCGCCTTGGCCTCCGAGTGCTGGGGTTACTGACACGTGTGCTCTCTTTCACTTTGCCGGCATTTCTGTTGCAGGCTGCAGTCACGTTATTTCCCCATGTCTTTCATCACCCCAGTGCCACGTGGCCTCAGTGTGCCCCGGGGCTGCAGGCTGGCACTGCAGCGTCAAGAGAACACAGGCCTTGCCCCAGGGGTATAAACACTCTCGAGGAGGCCAGGAAGGTAAACAAAAAACCCACTGCCAGGAAACAAGGGTTGTAGCCAAGATAACCTTGTGTCTTGTGTCTTTACAAAGACTTTTACAGATCAATCCCGATTGCCCGGCACAGCCCCTGATACACAGTAGTTGCTCAATGGACGGTTTTCTGATTTCTTTACTGATTTTAATAACATGACATAAAGCCCTTAGACTTGACATAATCATCATGCAGAATAAAGAATGAAAGAATAAAACGTGGGTTTAGTAGAATATAATTTTTATACCAGCCTCCCAATCTATTAACCTAAAATTTTCAACTTATGACTAATCAGTTTTTCTCTTGATTACAATTTTACGTTTGGCACAAACACAAAAATTAACAGGAAGTGTGTAATTCCGTAGCAAGAAGGTCAGTGTGTTTCCTCCCCTACCCAACAGGCTCCCACGTCTAACACCATGTCGTCCTCATGGACCGCACCTACCCGCACCTGCACTGCTTCAGCAAGGAGTGAGGAGCTTCTCCTCGTTCACAGATGCTGCTGGAGCTCCTCGGCGCTCAGAGCAAATAAGGAGGAGGGTCCAGCTGCTGTGGCTTCACTTTCTCCTCTGAGAAGACATCATGTCTTGGATCCTCAGTTCCCAAGAACAGCCCTTGATTTAAAGATTCCATAATGAATTCGAATATTTCAAGTCTTTTTAACAAATGTTTTTGGGAAAAATGAATATCCACACCCAAAAAAATGTAGTCGAGCCCTTATTTTATGCCCAAATTGCATCAAAATGGGTCACAAACTAAACGTGAGAGCTGAAACTATGAAACTCTTAGAAGGTGACACAGAAGAGGTGGTTTGTGACCTTGGACTTAGCAATGATTTCTTGTATATGACTCGAAAAGCACAAGCCACAAGAGTAAAAATAGATAAATCAGACTGAAGCAGAATTTAAAACTTCATTGCATCAAAGGACGCAACTAATGATTGAAAAGATGCCCTTTGGAATGGGAGAAAATGTTTGCAAATCATATATTAACATCTATAATAGGCAAAGCACTCCTACAATTCAATAATAATAAAATAAGTAACCTGGTTTAAAAATGGGCAAAGGATTGAAAGGCATTTCTCCAGGGAAGAGCACGTGAAAAGCCAGATCCCCTCACACACATTAAAAGCAACAGCAGGGCTCAGTGCCCTAGCACAGTGGTTATGGTGCTGGCCACATGCACTGAGGGTGGCGGGTTCAAACCCAGCCCGGACCTGATAAACAACAATGACAACTGCAACAACAACAACAACAAAATAGCTGGGCGTTGTGGCAGGCACCTGTAGTCCCAGCTACTTGGGAGGCTGAGGCAAGAGAATAGCTTAAGCCCAAGAGTTTGAGGTTGCTGTGAGCTGTGACACCATATGTACACTATGTACCAAGGGCGACACAGAGAGACTCTGTCTCAAAAAAAATTAAAAAGGTAGAAAACAATAACAATGGCAGAAAATAACAAGTGTTGGTAAGGACATGGAGAAATCAGAACCTTTCTGCACTGGTGATGGGAATATAAGATGGTGCAGCTGCTGTGGAGAACAGTATGAGCCGTAAGTTCTGCTTCTGAGGACGTACTGCCCAGGACTGAAAGCAGGGTATCTGCACACCTGTGCTCATAGCAGCACTGAGGACGTACTGCCCAGGACTGAAAGCAGGGTATCTGCACACCTGTGCTCATAGCAGCACTGAGGACGTACTGCCCAGGACTGAAAGCAGGGTATCTGCACACCTGTGCTCATAGCAGCGCTGAGGACGTACTGCCCAGGACTG
>CAUYQV010149291.1:0-13168 GCA_963574575.1 Galagoides demidoff
TGGTCCCAGCTACTTGGGAGGCGGAGGCAGGAGACTTGCTTGAGCCCAGGAGTTGGAGGTTGCTATGAGCTGTGATGCCATGGCACTCTACCCAGGGGGATAGCTTGAGGCTCCGTCTCAAAAAAAAAAAAAAGAAAGAAACATGAGGGGAAATGGATGCTTTCAACTCTAGTGTGCCATACTCCTGCCCATAAAGCTGCCCTAGATGAAGGCTATGAGATTATCCAAGGGATTTCATGTGGGTGCAGAGGAACCCAGGCCAGAAGTCAGCCCTTGGACTTGATTCCCAGCTGAAGTAGTTGACAGCCTAGCTCTGTGGGCCTTGCCCTGGGATCTTAGGAAGAGGATCTGTGTCAGGTGATAGGGAACACAAGGAAAGTTGGAAAAAAAAAAAAAAAAAAGGAAGAGGATACCCGAAGGATAAATTTAGCGCAGCCCTGGCCCTGATTTCAGAGTGAGGTATCAGAGGCAAAGGCAGACCAGACAGCAGCGTTGCCATTGGGGAGCCACCTTCCAGGACTCCATCTTTGCCTCAGCCAAGGGCACTGGGATCCAGAGTCTATCTGTCTGGCCTGTGACTTCATCTACTCTTCCTCTCATCTCCTCCAGGTAGGCACGTGTGTCTTGGAGTTCGCCACGCCCTTGCAGACCTTGTTTGCCATGTCACAGGATGGCCGAGCTGGCTTTAGCCGGGAAGATCGGCTCGAGCAGGCTAAACTCTTCTGCCGGACGCTCGAGGATATCCTAACAGATGCTCCTGAGTGTCAGAACAACTGTCGCCTCATTGTCTACCATGGTGAGGGGTTGATAAGCAGAAGACAGGAGAAGTCAGAGGTCCTGGAGTTTCCCAGAGGGTCAGAAGGGGATATGGTAGTACCATGCCTTGGGCCTTCCCAGAGGTCAGGGCATTTAAGCTCTGCCTCTTCATTCCCTAGGAAAGGTTTCCTTTCTACACCCAGACACTATATTTCTTTCTATGGTCCTTGGCTGTAGACTCTGGGTGGAGCCTGAAGAAGTGGGCCTTAGAGGCCCCTCACTTCATTTTAGGGATGCCAGATGAAGCAGAAGAGTCCCAGGCCAGTCCAGGCACAAGAGACCAAAACTGCAGCCTCAGCTCTGCCATTCCTTCACTATGTGACCTTGGGCAGGTCTTTGCCCCTCTCACAGCGTCATCTTTAAAAACAAGAGGATGGAATTCCATTATCTCTAAAACCACTTCTAGGTCTAGGATCCCATGAAACTCTAGCCCCGGAGGTTTGGGGATAGATAGGAAGAGGGTAGAAAGGGTAGAGAATCCTCTGGGTGTATTCAAGTGGGAATATTTAAGGTCTTCACCCCACTCTCCTCTACCCCCCTGTTCCTAACCTGTAGAGGGAAGCAACTTCTCACTGTCACAGGAGATTCTCCAGCACCTGCGGCAGGAGGAGAAGGAGGAGGTTCCTGTGGACAGCATGGGCATCCCAGTGGCACCCAGTTCCTCCACGCTGTCCCAAGAGCCCAGGCTTCTCATCAGTGGTATGGAACAGCCTCTTCCTCTTCGAACAGATATCTTCTGAGGTCCAGGGTCACCTAGCCTGAAGAACCTTGCCTGATGAACCTCCAGTCATCTCCAAGACTCTGGACTGGGACTTTCTCCAAGACAGAGTCATTTTTCTCCACTGGTGTCCTTGCAGAAAAGGCCTTGACTTAACATCTCAAGATCAGTCCTATATCCTTGGACAGGTCGTTTCACCTCTCTGAGGCTCCGTGTCCTCAGTATATGAGATTACATTATAATTTTTGCCCTACTTACCTCGAAGGGCTGTGGGGAAGACTGTGAGCATATAGAGTATAGAAGTTTTTCCTATTCTAAGTGCCAGATGTCTTCTTTTGGTCCCTCTAGACCTGCTCTCCACCTTTCTCCACCTCCTCTGCCCTTGGTGGCTGACCTGTTTGGATGGTACCAACAGGCTTCCTCTCCCTCTGGCTTCTGTTCTCATCTGATGAATGGGGAGCCCCAGCAGGAGAATAAGAATGAGAAGGGTGAGGTTGAGGTAGCCATTCCCTGGGATCTATCCCTACAGAATCGAGGATATTGTGGGCTGTCTTGGTGGCAACCCTGTCTATCTTCAGTTTTCTGGAATTGCTTCTCTCCTGTGCCCTTTTAAGCTTAGCCTATATTGGTTCCCCACTGGGCTACTCACTATCACTTGTGGTTTCCTTCTACTGTGCCCTTTCTCAATTGTGCCTTTTAAAAACACTCCTCAGATCCCCCAATTTAAGTGTGTCATTCCTTTTTCCTGCCAGTCTCTGATATAAGGGATTGATTTATTATCTCCGGTGTCCAAATCTGCTAGCATGTATGAGTTTCCTTGCCCATCTCTGTAAAAATGGTTGGTCTTTATAGCAAAATAATAAAAAAAATATTAACTCATAGTTTTCTTTCTTTCCTTTTTTTTTTGTAGTTGTCGGCCAGGGCTGGGTTTGAACCTACCACCTCTGGCATATGGGGCTGGCGCCCTACTACTTTGAGCCACAGGTGCCACCCTAACTCATAGTTTTCACTAAGGCATAAAATCTTTCTACCTGGCTTGGCACCTGTAGCTTAGTGGTTAGGGTGCCAGCCACATACACCGGGGCTGGTGGGTTTGAACCCAGCCCAGGTCTGCTAAACAACAATGACAACTACAACAAAAAAATAGCCAGGTGTTTTGGTGGGCACCTATAGTCCCAGCTACTTGGGAGACTGAGGCAAGAGAATCCAGTAAGCCCAAGAGTTTGAGGTTGCTGTGAGCTGTGACACTACGGCACTCTACTGAGGGTGACATAGTAAGACTCTGTCTAAAAAAAAAAATCTCTACCTACCTTCATTCTCTTGCTAGACTGCTCTCCCCACTCTTGTGCATCTCTGGCCATTGAGAAATCCAACAAACCATAAGGAGATGTAAATTATCTTTACATTTCCCCAGTCCCTTTGTCTTTTAGAATTTGTTCCTTTAAGCCCCTGGTAGATGAACAATCAGCCCTAAGGATTGGAAACACCTGGAAAAATGTCTGTCTGCAACTTTGCCTGAGGAAAACCAGATACAGCATTCACATTCATGCCAGCTTGCCATCGCTGCTATTACCTTCCTGCCTTAAATTCAGCTACCCACTGGACCTCAGGACTGCCATTCTTTTCTTTCTTTGGGATGCTGTGACTTTTCTGCTCCTTTTCCCTCCCTCCGCCCATCTTCCCCTCTCATTCCCTGCACTCTACTAGTTCTTTTTTTTTTTTTTTTTTTTTTTTTTTAGACAGAGGCTCAAGCTCTACCCCTGGGTAGAGTGCTGTGGCATCACAACTCACAGCAACCTCCAACTCCTGGGCTCAAGTGAGTCTCCTGCCTCAGCCTCCCAAGTAGCTGGGACCACAGGCACCCGCCACAATGCCTGGCTATTATTATTATTTTTTTGGTTGCAGCCATCATTGTTGTTTGGAGGGCCCTGGCTGAATTCGAACCCGCCACCTTAGGTGTATGTGGCTGGCACCTTAGCCACGTGAGCCACAGTTGCCGAGCCACTCTGCTCATTCTCTAATATAAAATAAACTTATACTTTCATATCCTAATCTTGGCCTAGAGAAATTCTTTTCTCATCCCACAAGCAGCACCTACTGAGCAACTAAGCATTTTCAAAACCTGTCACTCTCCTCATCCTAAGACAGGGCATTAGGGTGGTGGGTGTCATTTCAGTCTGGACAGAGCTCACCAGCCAGGCTGAAGGCATAGAATTGGGCAGCATCCCCTACCTGCCCTTTTAGTGCCCTTGTCCCAGTGGGAGGCATGGGGAGCAGGGTCCATTGGTTGACCTGAGCCAGCACACAGTCCTATACAGCTGTGTCCTGGGCAAGGGGCCACTCAAAGGAACAGGGACGACTGAATAAATGCCCCCAGATGAGAAAGCCTGCAAAGGGTTAAGGGAGAAAGAGAGGCTGTATGAGGAGACAAGACATGGGGAGGGTGAAGAGGGGGGCTTGCCACAGTACCATCACTGTTAGAAGTGAGCCGCTGCAACAATGCTGTGGAGACACAACTAACTCCCATCTGGGAGCGAAGGCAGCCCATTCCTGCTAGCTCCTTCCACCAGGCTGGGCCTATTCCCTACCTCCCATCTTTGTTGGGTTTGTTTATTTATTTATTTAATTTACTCATTTATTTTTTTGAGACAGAGTCTCAAGCTGTTACCCTGCGTAGAGTGCCCTGGCGTCATAGCTCACAGCAACCTCTAACTTGGGCTCAAGCAATCCTCTTGCCTCAGTTTTTCTATTTTTACTGGAGATGGGGGTCTCGCTTTTGCTCAGGCTTGGTCTTGAACTCATGAGCTCAAGTAATCCATCCACCTCAGCCTCCCAGAGTGCTAGGATTACAGGCGTGAGCCACTGAGCCCAGCCTCTGTTTGGTTTTTTTAAATCACAAATGCTCAATACACATTTCAAAGCACAGCATCCCTAGGAATGCTACACACACACACACACACACACAAGGCAAGAGGATTGCTTGAGCCCCAGATTTTGAGGTTGCTGCGAGCTATGATGATGCCACAGCACTCTACCCAGGGCAACAGAGTGAGACTCTGTCTCTAAATAAATAAATAAATAAGAAAAATTTTAAAAATCCATTGTATTTGTATGTCTGCATATTCATAACTGCACATGAATGAGGTTCAGAGTTGCCAGGGAAATAAATACCTTTCCAGAAAGCTACCAGGAGGCCCAGCTTGGTCTTCCTAGTACCTGGGATCATGTTCCTGACACACACACTCCCCCCCCCTCCCCCGACACACACACACTGACTAGCCCCCTGCCCCTCCCTGTGGGAGGAGTGGTGTTCACCCCACTCCTTCCTTCCCCAAACAAGTTCCATAGAGCTCCTTTTCCTTTCCTGTTTTTCCACAGTTGGAAAGTTCTGGATGTGGAATATGTTTTGTGGTAAATTCTAGGCTTGTCCCGACAGACTCATGCACATACAAAACGGAAAGTAATGAGAGGCTCCCAAACTACTCCCATCACATCTGGGAAGGTGATACAGAGTCTGGGGGGACCATTCAGAGGCGGTTTTTGAACTATAAATTGTGCTTGGAGCTTACAAGGACTTTGAAAGTTGACAAGGTCTGGATCCTGATAGCCAAAGGGTTGCCTTCCAATAGGTGAAGGATAACAGTTATTCCTTCTTTCCAGACTCCTAGTGAGTCTCAGAGAAGATACACCCTGGGTTCTTTGCTTTGACTTTCCCTGGCTGGGGACCAGGAAGGCAGGGCCTCTCCCTGGGGCCTCTGACATCCCTGCTTGCAGGTAAAGTAGGTGGTGGGATCTCCCAAGCTGGATTCACCTTACACCAAAAGGAAAAATGATTAGAAATGCAAAGAGGGAATAGAGACTCGGAGGAGGTTTGGGGGTCCAGGGGCTCCTGAAGAGGAAGGAATAAATTTGTAAGGGTAATATTGGGCACTGGGAATGTCCACAGCAGCGTGTTTCTTGGCAAGGTCCCAAGCTTGTTTTATTTCCTCTGTCAAAAATGGGGCTTTTTCTGAAAATATTCTGAGATGGCAGCTCCAGCTGTGTCTGATGTGCCCTCTGAAGTGCTGCTGGCCCAGGCTGCAATTCGCTTTTGTTCTAATTCTCTGTCCAGTTTCTTGTTTTGAGCCAGGTCAGGCAAACTTTCCAAATTCTCTCTCCTACAGGTATGTGACTTCATCAATGCTGAGCCTGGGCCCATATGGCTCAGGGCAGGAGCCAGATAGGAGAGGTCCTTGCTGGGTTTCTTCATGATTGCCTTGGGGGCCCAGCACCCGCCAATGGATGAGGTAGACGCCGCCTTCTGGCTTTGGCGCTGGGGGCTCTGTAAGGAGAGTGGCATGGCCCTGGTGCAGCCTTGGCCCCAAGTGGACTGCCACCACGATGCAGACTGCCAACAGGACAAAGGCAGTGACGATGATAGTGAGCAGAGGAAGCCCATCCCCTGCAGGGGGTTCCCAGGCCCCACCTGGCACCTCTGGGAGCTGCCTCTGGGGTTCCTGTCCAGATGAGTTGTTCAAAGCTGGAGAAGGCCAGGCGTAGTGGCCAGCCTGGGAGGGAAGTGGCAGAGAGAGAAAGTAACTTGGATGTGTACACAAAGAAAAAGACGAAAATAGAGACTGACTCCTCAAAGGAACTGAGGAAGAGACAGAGAGGAGCAGAGACAAAGACAGTGAGAGACAAGAGACAGAGTAAAGACATGAACAGAGGTGGCGCCCATAGCTCAGTGGGTAGGGTGCCGGCCACATACACCAAAGGCTGGGGGGTTCGAGACTGGCTTGGACCTGCTAAACAACAATGACAACTGCAACAAAAAATTAGCCAGATGTTGTGGCGGGCGCCTATAGTCCTAGCTATATGGGAGGCTCAGGCAAGAGAATCCCTTAAGCCCAAGAATTTGAGGTTGCTGTGAGCTGTGACACTATGGCACTCTACCAAAGGTGACAAAGTGAGACTTTGTCTCAAAAAAAAAAAGGCTCGGCACCTGTGGCTCAAGTGACTAAGGTGTCAGCCACATACACCTAAGGTGGCAGGTTCGAATCCAGCCCGGGCCTGCCAAACAACAATGACGGCTGCAACCAAAAAAATAGCTGGTTGTTGTGGTGGGCGCCTGTGGTCCCAGCTACTTGGGAGGCTGAGGCAAGAGATTCGCTTGAGCCCAGGAGTTGGAGGTTGCTGTGAGTTGTGATGCCACAGCACTTTACTCAGGGGGACAGCTTGAGGCTCTGTCTAAAAAAAAAAAAAAAAAAGACATGAACAGACAGAGAGAGCAGAGAGGCAGAGAAACACAGAGATAAAGCACACATAGCAATAGAGACAATAAAAGAAAAAGATGAGGCCGGGAGCAGTGGCTTGCACTTATAATCCTAGCACTTTGGGAAGCTGGGGCAGGTAGATCCCAGGGGCTGGTGGTTTGAACCCAGCTGGGGCCTGCTAAACAAAAAAATAAAAAAATAAAATAAAAAGTAGCCAGGCATTATGGCAGATACCTGTAGTCTCAGCTACTTGGGAGGCTAAGGCAAGAGGATAGCTTGAGCCCAGGAGTCTGAAGTTGCTGTGAGTTATGACTTCAGGGCACTCTACCAAGGGTGACAAAATAAGACACTGTCTCAAAAAAGAAAAAAAGAAAAAAGATAGAGGGGGATACAGGATACAGAGAGAAAGAGGAAAGGGGGCCAGTGCAGTGATTCATTGCCTGTAATCCTAGCACTCAGAGAGGCCAAAATAAGTGAATGGCCTGAGCTCACAGGTTCAAGACCAGCCTAAGCCAGAGCGAGACCATATTTCTAAAAACAGCTGGGCATTGTGGCAGGTGCTTATAGTCCCAGCATCTTGGGAGGTTGAGGCAAAAGGATCGCCTAAGCCAAGAGTTTGAGGTTGCTGTGAGATATGACGCCATGGCACTCTACCAAGGGTGTCTCGAGAAAAAAAAGATAGAGAAGGAGAAAAAAGAAACAGAGAAAAGGAGACAAAGTCATTTAGAAAAGAACAAAAGAAGCAGCTTCATTGCAATCTGGCCAACAGAATTTGGCCTCCCAAGTCCCCTCCCATTGCCCTTTCTTCCTCACTCTTTAGCAAAATTCCTATGTCCTGGGTCAGGAATCTTAGCATGCTATGGGCTGCTATCCTACATCCTAGGTGGTAGGCAGTGGTCAGTGGGCTGCTGCTTCTTAAAGTTCTAGAAAAAGGGAGTTATTGTTTCTAACATCTTAGGCTCCCTTCACTTCTGACTCATGTAGAAGGCAGAAAGGTGGTACCCTGGGTGGGGGGAGGAAAAGGAGACTTGAGCGCCCAGGTAGAGGGGATGACTTATCCCATAAGTATGCCCTCCCAGGTGTCAGAATCAGGTTCAGGGAGACTGGAGGAAAGGAGATGCTCAGTATAAATTCCTGGCTCTGCCATGGATGGATTAAGGGGACCCTGTGCCAGTATACCTCCATCAGGGCCCATGGATTCTTCTATGAAAAAATGGGGGTCAGGATCCCTACCTCTGTTAGTCTCTAGCCAGCTAGGTGTTCAGTGAAGTTTGGAGGGGGTGTCACTATAAAGGTAGCAAACCTCAAAACTGTAAACCCCAGGGTTGATGAGGTCATCACAGGCTCAAGAAACTTTTTCTTCCTAGCATCCCCTCTTCCTAGGACTGTCCTGGAGCTGATCCCAGGGCAGGTAGAGATCCTCCCTTTAACCTTGTGCCCTCTGCCTAGCCTTCTCCATGGGTAGGCAAGGAATGGTTGGAGTCCAGGAAAGACTACACAGGACAAACTCATTTCCTCCAGTCCCTCAGTCACATCGCCCACCATCCTCTGTCCCACATTGTTCCTTTGCTGTGGAAAGCCCAATATCTACTCCCTCTTGCAAGTTATGAGACTCTTAGGGATCTAACCCATAGAACTCTGAAGACAGAGGGTGAGGCAGCAGCTCCGGATGTACAGAGGCAAAAAGGAAGTGTAGGCTGGTGAAAGGCCTGGGGCCCCTGCAGGGAGTCAAGTTAGTCTGGCAGGAAGGGGTGAGCAAAGAGTCTACCTGGTGCATTGTCCGGGACAGCGCAGTGCTCCCTTGGGACTGGTGGCCAGCCGGGTAAAGGAGGACTGGCTGCCCTAGCTTGGCCCCTACCCGGAGCTGCCACGTCTGTGGGGTTCACGGGACACACACCCTATGCACACACCCTCATTGCTCTCTCCCTTGTTGTACTACTTCCTTCTGGGAACGTCTGGGCTACCCTGGGCTCAGCTCTTAGCTCTGGTAGTACCTTAAGCTTCCTCCTTGGCACCTCTTTTCATGCCTCCTGCCAACTTAAGGAGTGTGGGTCTGTCTCCCCACCCCGCCTTCACTAGATCCCAGAAACCAGGCTAGTGCCCCACCCACCCTGCCCCTACCAGGACATGCTGACTTCCCAACCCAGCCAATTTCCTGGAGTTGCTTTCCTTTGATCTTTTCTTTTTAAATGCAATATCTCAAACACACTGGAAACTGTAGATTATAATAAACTTTTTCAAAGATATATATATTTATGTATACAGGCTGTCCATAAAGTTTATGTGGAATTTAAATCTCACACTATTTAAACCACACACACACACACACACACGTATATAAAATAAGTCTCTGAATCTCCACCAGCTCTGTTTTCTCTTAATAGTTTGTCACATTTTGGCTCAGTGCCTGTAGCCCAGCAGCTAGGACACCAGCCACATACACTGGAGCTGGCAGGTTCAAATTCAGCCCGGGCCTGCCAAACATCCACCAAAAAAAAAAAAAAAAAAAAAAAGGTGGGCGTTGTGGTGGGCACCTGTAGTTCTGGCTACTTGGGAGGCTGAGGCAAGAGACTAGCTTAACCCCAAGAGTTTGAAGTTGCTGTGAGCTGTGATGCCACAGCACTCCACCAAGGATGACAAAGTGAGACTCTGTCTCAAAAAAAAAAAAAGTTTGCCACATTTTATTTTCAAAATGCTAAGAACTAAAATATTTCACAAATAAAATATAAGCCTCTACTCCCTGACTCCTCCCTTCCCTCTCACTCCAGGGGCAACCAATTTATAGAATTTAAAGTTTGTCACTCCCACACAAGAGGAGACATTCTTTTCCCTTTCAGGATTTTTCTCCCTTTGGTTTTTTTTTTGGAGACAGAGTCTCACTATGTTGCCCTGGGTAGAGTGCTGTGGCGTCATAGCTCATAGCAACCTCAAACTCTTAGGCTTAAGTGATTCTCTTGCCTCAGTCTACCAAGTAGCCTGGACCACAGGCACCTGCCACAATGCATGGCTATTTTTTGTTGCAGTTGTCATTGTTGTTTAGCTGGCAGGGGCCGGGTTCAAACCCACCAGTCTCAGTGTATGAGGCTGGTGCTGTAACCACTATGCTACAGGCACCGAGCCTCCCCTAGGTTTTCTTTCTTTTTTTGTGTAGAGACAGAGTTTCACTCACCCTCGGTAGAGTGCCAAGTGCCGTGGCGTCACACAGTTCACAGCAACCTCCAACTCTTCAGGTTAGGCGATTTTCTTGCCTCAGCCTCCCAAGTAGCTGGGATTACAGGCATCCGCCACAATGCCTGGCTATTTTTTGTTGCAGTTTGACTGGGGCTGAGTTTGAACCTGCCACCGTCGGTATATGGGGCCAGTGCCTTACCCAATGAGCCACAGGTGCTGCCCCCTTAGGTTTTTATAAATACGAATTCTATATCTCTTTGCATTTGTCTAAGTGTAACTTCATCTGAGAATATATGTGTGATATTTATTTATTTATGGGACAGATTGGAGTCAGTGGCATGATTACAGGTCACTGCAATCTCAAACTCCTGGGCTCAAGTGATCCTCCTTTCTCAGCTTCCTGAGCAGCTAGGATTAAAGGTATGCACTGCCGACCCATTCAGCCAATTTTTTTTTTTTTGAGACAGAGTCTCACTATGTTGCCCCCTGTAGAGTGCTTTGGCATCACAGCTCACAGCAATCTCAAAGTCTTGGACTTAAGTGAGTCTATTGCCTCAACCTCCCAAGTAGCCGGGACTACAGGTGCCCACCACAACTCCCAGCTATTTTTTGTTGTGGTTGTCATTGTTGTTTAGGTGGCCCAGGCTGGGTTTGAACATGACAGCCTCTGTGTATGTGGCTGGCACCATAACCACTGTGCTACAGGTGCCAAGCCCCACCCAGCTAATTTTTTAAAAAAACTTTTTGTAGGCTTGGTGCCTGTAGCTTAGTGGCTAGGTCACTGGCCACATACACGGGAGCTGGCGTGTTCGAACTTGACACAGATCTGCCAAACAACAATGACAACAACAACAACGACAACAACAACAACAACAAAGTGGCCAGGTGTTGTGGTGGGTGCCTGTAGTCCCGGCTACTTGGGAGGTTGAGGCAAAATAATCACTTAAGCCCAAGAGTTTGAGGTTGCTTTAAGCTGTGATGCCACAGCACTCTACGAGGGTGACATAGTAAGACTCTGTCTCAAAAAAAGAAGAAAAGCTTTTTGTAGATACTGGGGTCTCACTATGTTCCCCAGACTAGTCTGGAACTCCAAACCTCCCACCTCAGCTTCTCAAAGGGCTGGAATTACAGGTGTGACCCACTGTACCCTGTCTATGTGTGTGTTTTAATGTACTCAGGTCACAAAAAGTGCTCACCGATTTCTCTTTTCTCTGGAAACAGTTTTTATGAGATAACTTTTTTAGTTTCAGCCATCCCTCATTCTGTCCTTTGCTACACATCTTCCACTTCAGGCTGGAGACCAGGAGACTCTGGGAATTTCCCTCATTCAGTGTCTTGATTCAGGATGAAGCAGAATGTAGCCTCCTGGTAGCTTCCTGGTTCCCCACCTCTCAGGCAAGCCCCACACTCTGACATTTAGGCATTCCACTCAGACCTTCAAGTTCACTTGAGCCTAGGCCTCTGGGATACTGACCTTATGTGCAAAGTCAGTGAGACTTGTTTCTGGCTGACCTTGAAGCCTCTGACCTTCTCCCAATGAGCTCAAAGATCTGACCATCCTCTGCTCCCATCATGGTCCATGTAGACCTCAGCCAGGGGGACTCTGGATGTGTTTAGGGCTTCAGCCACTGTGTTTTTATTTTTCGAGACAGTGTTTCAAGCTGTTACCCTGGGTGGAGTGTCATGGTGTCATAGCTCACAGCAACCTCCAACTTGGGCTCAAGTGATCCTCTTGCCTCAGTTTTTCTAATTTTTAGAAGAGACAGGATCTCACTGTTTGTTTAGGCTGATCTCAAACTTGTGAGCTTAAATAATCCACCTGCCTCAGCCTCCCAGAGTACTAGGATCACAGGCGTGAACTCCTGCACCTGGGCATTCAGCCACTGTCTTTGCCACCTGTGTACTGTGGCTCTCTCATGCAAGTACCTCCACTGGGTACCTATCCCTGGACCAAAAGCCCAATTTCTAGCTCTCCTAATGGGTTACTTCTTCCCTTCCCCTGCCTTGTCAATCCTGGATCTATCTCCAAAGAGATTCAAAAAGGATAAAGGGCTGGAACTTCTGGGACCAGACTATGGTCCCAGACTTCTCTGTCACTTTTCTCCACATTCACTTCTGGGAACTGTTCTGAGCTGCCCATCCATTCCCACCATCTAAACCTTAGTTTTGTGTTCAAGTGTTTAGTTCAAGTGTTTCTCCTTTGGGAATGTGTTCTTTGGTCCACTATACTTGAACACTATAGAAGTGTTTCCTTAAACACTATAAAAGTAAGTTTCTTACCTGCTCCTAATACTTTGTCTTATGTTACAGATACACGTGGGCTCAATTTTTCTAGGAACATTGCTGCATCCCAGAGTATATTACGGTGCCTGGTACCACACAGCAGGTGCTATACAAAAGTTTGCTGATAGGCCTGGAACCTGGAAGAAAGCACCCCACCCCAACATATATCCTATCCTTAATCTTCTGCTTAAGGCTGCCTCCTAGTACCTACTGGCCAGATCTCAGTTTCTAAATACGATTTGCTACTAAGCAGAATGGAAGGAGGCTCATAGCAGAGCACCCTTCACCTACAGGGAGGGCACTTCTGAGACACTGCTGAATGCTCACCAACTCACACCTCTGTCTCTTTCTGGATTTTGTTGTCATGAAGCTTCTTAGGGTGGATTCAAGGGGCTAAAATAATCAAGAATCTACTCTTATGGGCCAGGTGCCATGTTCACACCTGTAATTCTAGCACCCTGGGAGGCCAAGGTTGGTGGATCACCAGAGCTCAAGGAGGTCAAGACCAGCCTGAACAAGAGTGAGACCCCATCTCTACTAAAAAAATAGAAAAGTTAGCCAGACATTATGGCAGGCACCTGTAGTCTTAGCTACTCAGGAAACTAAGGGAAGAGATCTCTTGAGGCCAAGAGTTTGAGGTTGCTATGACAGAATGAGATGCTGTCTCAACAACAATGACAAAAAGAATCTACTCTTTTTTTTTTTTTTTTTTTTGAGACGGAGCCTCAAGCTATCCCCCTGGATAGAGTGCCATGGCATCACAGCTCATAGCAACCTCCAACTCCTGGGCTCAAGCGAGTCTCCCGCCTCGCCTCCCAAGTAGCTGGGACCACAGGCGCCCGCCACAACGCCCGGCCATTTTTTGGTTGCAGCCATCATTGTTGTTTGGTGGGCCCGGGCTGGGGATTCGAACCCGCCACCTTAGGTG
>CAUYQV010149292.1:0-25006 GCA_963574575.1 Galagoides demidoff
CGCCTGTGGTCCCAGCTACTTGGGAGGCGGAAGCAGGAGACTCGCTTGAGCCCAGGAGTTGGAGGTTGCTATGAGCTGTGATGCCATGGCACTCTACCCAGGGGGATAGCTTGAGGCTCCGTCTCAAAAAAAAAAAAAAATATTAATCAGACTTGGCTTCTTTCTCCCCTGCTTCATCAACAGCTGGATTCTCCTCGGTTTTAGTTTCTCGGTTTTCTGCTGGTAAATCTTGTTTGGTTTCTTGGTTAGCCACTTCAGCCTGCTTTCCCTTTGCTCTTTTTTGTCTGAAGATTTATCCCTTGCTGCTGTCTTTTTTGGTTTCATTTCCACTTTCGCAGGAGCAGGTTTAGCTGACAACCACGCCAACCTCTAATTGGGCTCTTCCTTCCCAGAGCCTCGGGCAGAGCTGACCCTTATCCGTGGCGGTGGGCAGGGCTCATGTTGGGTGCCTGAGGGCCGCAAGGCGCCGACAGCTGGGCTGCTGGCCCCTGCCACTCCTCCCACAGCCAAAGCTGCTGAGACCCGCGGCCTGGGGCGGGGCGGTGGGAGAACCAACCAGATGGAATTGGACTGGGAGCCCGCCTCCTGTTCCCCCCACCCACCCCCACAAAGTATTCTACGCTGAACAATTTCTTTTAGTAGGTATGGTATAAACAAGCAGCAGTATGCAGAAAATACTCGTTCTATGATCAATCTCAGCAGAATCTAGGCTGGTCCTTAACAACAATCTAAAAGTGATGACTCCCTTATTCCAGGATACACTTAGGAAGAACTGCTGAAGAATATATTTTAATCTATTTCAAAGAACATGAGGAAAGACACTGATTTCACAAAACTAATATATTTTTACGGGTTGTACTTACTTTTTAGCAAGATCATATTCTTTAGCTTCATAATACAACTTTGCAAAATAGAATCCTTTCATTGACTTCTAAAAAAAAAAAAAGTTATTTTACTTTTCACATAGAAATACTTTTTTTCCAAAGGACTAAAAATTGGTCCTAATAAAGCTTAAATTATTTTGAGTTCATCTGAAAGATAAAAAATTTTTTAATTAACTGAAAAATTCGTGTATATTCTAAAAGTCAACATTTCATGTTTTATAATTCCTATCATAAAAAAAAAATTCAAGACTAGCAAGACAAGCAAATAAGAGAAGAATTTATATCAGCCTTGGAAACCTTAGAAACCATGTGGTACCTTTCTCTCACTTTACAAATAGGTAAACACTCTCTTCCACCATGTCTAAGGCTTTAAGAAGGATAAACAAGTACTTCGGACCCATTAAGGTACTGGGGATTCCAGGTCTATGTATCATTTTCTCTACGGAGAAAATAGGTTACACACACACACACACACACACAGTGCTAAAAAATGTATACGCATTTAAGAAAGAAAAAATTACAAGAGCTGCAGGATAACAATATACAAGATAACACATGTTCTCAATATAGATTGAGTATTACAATTTTAATACAGTTTTTTCCTTTCTTGAAATGTATATACATTTTTTGGTACTGTATGTGTGTGCAATGCGTGGAGTATATATTTTATGTATTTATTTATTTGGAGGTGGTGTCTCATTCCAGCCCAGGCTGGAACAGTGTTGCCTGATCCCACCTAACTACAACCTCAGAAACACTCCCCCTGCCTCAGTCTCTCAAGTAGCTAAGATTACAGGCATGCATTGCCATGCCTGGTTAATTTTTTAAAATGCCTGTGGCTCAAAGGAGTCGGGTGCTGACCCCATATGCTGGAGGTGGTGGGTTCAAGCCCAGCTCTGGCCAAAACTGCAAAAAATAAATAAATACATTATTTTTTGTAAAGGTCAGGCACAGTGGCTCACCCCTGTAATGCTAGCAACTCTGGGAGGCCAAGGTGGGTGGACCGCTTGAGCTCAGGAGATCAAGACAAGCTGCGCAAGAGTGAGATTCCATTTCTAAAAAAAAAAAGAAATACCTGGGCCTTGTGATAGGCACATGTAGTCCCAACTACTTGGGAGGCCGAGGCAAGAGGATCACTGGAGCCCAAGAGTCCAAGGTTGCTGTGAGCTATAATGCCATACCACTCAACCCTAGGGTGACTGAGTGAGGCTCTGTCTAAAATATATATATTTATTTTATTATTAAAATAAATATATATATATATTGGAGGGGATGGAGACAGGGTCTCACTATATTGCCCAGCCTGGTCTAAAACAATGTTCTTGCCTTGGGCTCCCCCAGTGCTGGGATTATTGGCATGAACCACCACCCCCAGCCCAGATAAGTATTTTATACTCCAGTAATCAAATTTAGAAATAAAAATTGAATTCTTCAGATAATAAACAAAGTCCACACACTGGCTCTTTATTCCCATAAACTCTGAAGTTTAAAATGCTGATAATATACCAGGTGCTAAAAAGTACAGTTATCAAACATCTTATTTTTGAAGACTATACAAGGACATGGGGGAAAAATCAAAATAAGGACATTGGGGGAAAAATCAAAATACTAAGTATTCTACTGAGAAGCATGTTTTCAAAAGTATGTTTCTGAACAGGTATATATAAAAATTCTAATTACCTCTGAACTATAGAATTATGCTGCATTTAAGGGTTTTTTCCTAGCTCTGGCACCCACCTGAATTCTTTTCACCTTTGTACCAGGTTTTTTCTAGGAAACTACTTTTTTTTGAGACAGAGTGTCACTCTGCTGCCCTGCACAGAGTACAATGGTATCATAGCTCACAGCAACCTCAAACTCTTGGGCTCAAGAGATCCTCTGGCCTCAGCCTCCTGAGTAGCTGGGACTATAGGAACCAGCCATTTTTCTATTTTTAGTACAGGCGGGGGTCTTAATCTTGGTCAGGATGGTCTTGAACTCCTGAGCTTAAAGCAATCCACTAGTGTCAGCCTCCCAGAGTGTTAGGATCACAGGCATGAGCCACCATCCTCAGCTAGAAATTGCATTTTTTAAGGAATACTAAAGTAGAAATACAGTTTATGTTTCTTAAGACTCACAAAATTTAGGATTTTTTTTTCATTGTGCCTACTATTCACTAAGTACAGTTATAAAAAGCCACTGAGGCATCAGCAGCAAACAAAAGTCTCTGCCTTCATGAAGCCTGCCCTTCAGTAATAGTGACAAGTAAATAGATATATTTATTAGCGAGTATTAAAGGTACCACTTTACAGTATTCCACCAATTATTTACAATATTTCCTATTTTAACAAATCTATCATCAGTATTCATCTCACAAATCACAGATATTCTAACAATATGGCAATGTTTCTTCTTTCTTAGGTGATAATGATGGTAGGGTGCAAACAACAGCACCCCAGATTCTGTAAAAGAAACAAGAGTTGTCAGGTAGGATCTCTTTGAGGAGGTATTTGATCAGAAATCTGAATAAAGTGAAGAAGTGGTTATCCATGGCAGACTGAACTGCAATAACTTAACCAGTCTCCACTGCTTACTATACAAGTTGTTTCAATTTTTCTTTCTTATGAAATCTGCAGAAAACATTCTCTAATCACACCATCTATGGGAAATACTTTTCTCTTGACTTCCGAGATACCATGCGAACCAGTTTCACTTCTACATTAGTGACTTTCCTTCAGCTTCCTCATAGGCCCTTCCTTTCTTCACAACAAACAGCTTGCTTCCCCAGGAGTTGGTTCCAATCCCTCTTCTTTTCAGTAAATCTTACCTGTGACACACACTGAACTGAACCTAACAACTACCAACTGTATGTTACTCCCAAATATTTATCTTTGGATGTTTCCTCTTCTGAACTCTAAACTCATGTGCAAAATATCATTAAGATCTGTCAGTTTTACCTTCTATGTTATCTCAACCCATCCATTTTCTACATCTCCACTGCTACTAAATCCAAACCTGCTATGACTTCTGAGACTACTAAAAAGGCTAATCCCTTACTGTACCCCACTGTAATATTTCTCTTCCCATCCAACCCATTCACCAGAGGGGTATGTATACCATTTTAAAACATAAGACAAACCAAGTTCTGACTCTGCTTAAAATTTTAAATCCTTCCATTTACACTTTGAAAATATTCAAATGTCTCACCAAAAACTGGCATGACATGGCACTGCCTACGTCTCCAATTTCACTTCATCTGCCCCCATATATCATAGCTTAGCAAGTGACTAAAATCAAGATGTACCTCTTTAACTGTCACAATCCTGGGAGTCAACTATTTATCTAAAACAAAGGCCAGCAGCAGGTGTTGACTTGATGTGATTTCTGCCAAGGACTCTCAGTAAAGAAATTCAATGAAGGTAGATAAATAGCAGGGTAATTATGATCTCTCAAGGTAGTTAATGCCTCATCAATTGTCCCAGTGAAAACAGAGCTAATGGAATGAGAGAATCAGCTAAAAAAGATCCTACTGAGCATGACTCTAGTCTGCCACAGTGAAGAGGTATGAGAGGTGCAGAAGAAGTCGGAGACCCCTAGTGGTACCTGCTCCTACCTTACCTCCCTCCTATATCCTGGGAGGGAGGTAAAGGGTAACACAGATGTCCTAAGAAAAGCTCAGGGAAGACAAAACTCCACTGCAGCATAAGGGAGAAAAGTCATTTTATCTTGATTTTCAGTATAAACACAAACTCTGAAAGTGGCCCCCAATCTTTCTGACCTTTTTTGGTTTTAAGCAGGGAGTGTCAGAAAAGGTGTGATTGGCTTTGTGCAACCAAGCATTCACTGAAACCCAATTTTTGGTCCTTTCTGTCAGTTCATCATATCTTTTGGGGATAATTTACTTATCATTGGATTGTTCCCTCACTAATGCAGTCAGCTTTAGAACTCCATAAGATAGGTTTTACTGCACTAATGTCAAGTTTCCATAATAATCCTTCCCAGTAAAAGAAGAACTGCAGTTCAGTCACCTGGTTTATAAGCTACTGAATCAAAGCTACCATCAGGGTGGTACCTATGGCTCAAAAGGGTAGGGTGCTGGCCCCATATGCCAGAGGTGGCAGATTCCAACCCAGCCCCAGCCAAAAAAAAAAAAAAAAAACCCAACCATCAGTGAAGTTCTGACTGAAGGCTCCTAAGAAGCCCATCCAGGCATTGACAGCACAGCAGCATGGTAGAGGTTTGGCTGGTTTTGGATAGCAGCTCTTCCACTCCCTTTCTCTGACTGCAGTTCCCCTGTTGGTCCCCCTCCCATTCCATCGTTGTTATTTAACACAGCAACCTGTTTATTTCCTTCATAGCACTGATCCAACTCAAAGTTGTTTCTATTCTTATTAGTGTTTGACTATCCTTCAAAACTGTAGACTGTGAAAACAAAATTCTTGAGGCCTGATCACCACCATGGAACCTAAAACATACCTGGCAGATGGTAGATACTTAGTATTTTTTGAAATACACATAAATACGTGTATCTGTGATTATTTCCTTAGGATAAATTCCTAGTAATTAAGTGACTATTTCAAAGAATTAAAAAAAAAATTGGAGCTTTTCCTATATTATCAATTCCTCCAAAGTTTATATTTACTCTCCTAGTTGATACTAGAAGGTTAAGAGTATATACTCTTCAGAAATGATCTTTTTTTTTTTTTTTTTTTGACACAGAGTCTTACTTCGTCGCCCTTGGTAGAGTGGTGTTACATAACAGTTCACAGCAACCTCAAACCCTTGGGCTTAAGCAATTCTCTTGCCTCAGCCTCCCAAGTAACTGACTACAGGGGCCCACCACAACACCAGGCTATTTTTTTATTGCAGTTGTCATTGTTGTTTAGCTGGCCCGGACTGGGCTGGAACATGCCAACTTCCGTGTATGTGGCTGGCACCATAACCACTGTGCTATGGGCGCCTAGCCTCATTATCTTTTATTTCCTTAGTCTTTGCTAACCTGGAAGGCAGAAGAACTAACATAAAGCCAATTTGGCATTTCTGATTACTATGCCCATTTTTAAAAAATAAGCACACTGAAATACTTAGAGTGTATTCTCTATTAATATACTTTAGCCATTTTCAGCAGGCAGGAAGAATACTGTCACTCATTTTTAGGGATTTTTTTTTGGAGGGGGGACGGAGTTTCACTTGGTCACCCTTGGTAGGTGCTGTAGCATCACAGCTCACAGCAACCTCAAACTCTTGGGCTCAAGCAATCCTCTTGCCTCAGCCTCCCGAGTAGCTAGAACTATAGATCCTGCCACAATGCCCGGCTATTTTATAGAGACAGAGTCTCACTCTGGGTCAGGCTGGTCTCAAACCTGTGAGCTCAGGCAATCTCACCTCCCAAGCACCTCAACTTCCCAAGTGCCAGGATTACAGGCGTGAGCCACCACGCCCAGCCTTAATTTTTAAGGATTCTTAACCACACTGATAGTTAAGTGATTTTTCTTTTTTTACAGTTTTCCCAGGTTGTGATCTGTCTCGGTGTTCCATGTACTTCTGAAATAAGACTTCAATTTTTCCTAGCACTCTGGGAGGCCAAGGCAGGTGGATTGCTTGAGCGCAGGAGTTTATAGAGAACAGCCTGAGCAAGAGGGAGACCCTGAATCTACTCAAAATAAAAAAATTAGCCTGGCATAGTGCTGCATGCCTATTGTCCCAGCTACTTGGGAGGCTGAGGCAAGAGAACTGCTCAAGTCAAAGAGTTTAAGGTTGCTGTGAGCTATGACACCATGACACTTTACCCAGGGCAACAAAGTGAGACTCTGTCTCAAAAAAAAAAAACAACAACTTTGATTCTTATTCAAAAGCAATCTTTGCTTGCTTACACTTTCTACATATATGCTAAGAAAGACTTTTCTCATTTGAGATACACGAAATATCCACCATATTTTATTTGTTTCTCTAATACTACTTTTAAATTTCACTTATTTTAGTAAACAGTATAGTCTAGACCCTCAATTCTTAAAATGTTTTTTAAAAACTAGTAATTATAAGTGAATCTTTCTAAAAGTAGAATATAAACGTCTTAACATAGTAAGAAAATGACATAAAGGCTATGTTAACCAGTTTGATGAAAATATTTCAAATTGTATATGAAAACATCACACTGTACCCCCATGATTGCATTAATGTACACAGCTATCATTTAATTAAAAAAAAAAAACCTAGTAATTACAGCTCGGTGTCTGTAGCTCAAGTGGCTAGGCACCAGCCATAATCACCTGAGCTGGTGGGTTCGAATATAGCTAGGGCCCACCAAACAACAATGATGGCTGCAACCAAAAAAATAATAGCCAGATGTTGTGGTGGGCACCTATAGTTCCAACTACTTGGGAGGCTGGGGCAGGAGAATCGCTTGAGCCCGGGAACTGGAGGCTGCTGTGAGCTGTGATGCCACAGCACTCTACCCAGGGCAACAGCTTAAGGCGCTGTCTCAAAAAAAACAAAAACAAAAACAAAAAAAACCTGGCAATTATTTAATCAACATCTATTAAATAAACCATCTTTTCTCCATCAATTTAGAATGCCAGCTAATAAATTTTTTTATTAAGTATTATGAAATCATGGCTCGGTGCCTGTGACTCAAGTGGCTAAGGCGCCAGCCACATACACCTAAGGTGGAGGGTTCGAATCCAGCCCAGGCCCACCAAACAACAATGACCGCTACAACCAAAAAATAGCCGAGCATTGTGCCGGGCACCTGTGGTTCCAGCTACTTGGGAGGCGGAGGCAGGAGACTCGCTTGAGCCCAGGAGTTGGAGGTTGCTGTGAGCTGTGATGCTACAGTACTCTACCCAGGACAACAGCTTGAGGCTCTGTCTCAAATAAATAAATAAATAAAATATGGCAGCGCAGATAGCTCAGTGGGTAGGGTTCAGGTCACATTAACTGAGGCTGGTGGGTTTAAACCCAGCCTGAGCCAGCTAAACAACAACAACAAAATAGCCAGGCGTTGTGGCAGGCATCTGGAGTCCCACCTACTTGGGAAGCTGAGGCAAGAGAATTGTGTGAGCCCAAGAGTTTGAGGTTGCTGTGAGCTCTGATGCCACAGCACTCTACTGAGAGCGACATAGTGAAACTGTCTCAAAAAATAAATAATTTTAAAAGTTAAAATTTTTTACATATAGAAGGACATAAAGTAGACAAGAAAGCAGTTAAATACATTTAACACTTTCATACTAAAAACTTTCAGAAAACTAGGAATACAGAGGAACTTCCTCAACATGATAAAGGTCATATGAAAAGCCCACAGCTAACACCATACTCAATGGTGAAAAGCTGAAAACTTTCCCCATAAGATCAGAAATATGAAAAGAATGGCCACTTTCACTAGTACTACTCAATATTGTACTAGAAGTTCTAGCCAGAGCAACTAAACAAGAAAAAAAAAGGCATCCAAATTGGAAAGGAAAAAGTAAAATTATCTTTTTACAGATAAATAATTCTGTATAGAGTAAATTCCCAAAAAGTCCGTAAGAAAGCTACTAGTGCTAAAAACTGAATTCAGAAAAGTTGCAGGGTCCAAGATCGATGCACAAAAAGCAAGCTATGATTTTATATAGAGTAGTTTCCCTACCCGTCTTATCCTTGAGAGATAAGTTCCACAACCTCCAGTGAATGCCTTAAAGCAAACCGGATTGCCATCAATCGAAACACATTTTCTGTTTATGTCTTCCATCCACAAATCTAATGCCTCATCCATCTTAACTACGCACTTATCATGCATTGTAACTATACCTTTTGCAGTTTGAAAACAAAATGAGCATGACTTTCTTTTTCCTTCTTTACAGTTTCATGGATATTAAGATTGGTTTTTACTGTAGATCATAGCAACCTCAGCATATGATCTTTTTTCTTTCCATAGTAAGTCAAAAACCTTTACCTTTTCACATAAAGGAAGCACTTTATGGCTTCTCTTTGGCATATCTGAAGTGCCAGGACCTTTGGGCCATAAAGTAAAATAAGATTTCTGTGAACACAAGCCACCATCATACTGAGAACAGCTGATATGATAACCAAGATGGCTACTAAGTGACTACAAGGAAAGGAGTACTTACACTGTAGATATTCTGGACAAAGGGATGATCCATATCCTACGAGGGATAGAACAGGGCATGAAATTCATCACAGAACTGTGTACAATTTAAAACTTAAGAATGTTTATTTCTCTAATTTTTCATTCAATATTTTCAGACCACAAGTGCATAAAGGTAACTAAAACTGAGAATGATAAAACCATGTATAAGGGGGGAACTACTGTATCAGAAATGAAGATTCAGAAAAGGAAATTATGAAAATAATTCTACTTACAACATCATCTAAAAGAATAAAATCTGAGAATAAATTTAACAAAATGAAAGTACTGTATGCTGAAAATTACAAAACAATGCTCAAAAGAAATTAAAGAATTAAAGACCTAAATAAATGAAAAGACATCTGTGTTCATGGATAGAAAGATCTAATACTGTCAAGATGTCAATATTATCCAAAGCAATCTATAGATTCAATGCAATCCTTACCAAAATTCTAATGGCCTTTTTTGGAAAAATGTAAAAGCCAATCCTCAAGGGCCCCAGTCTTGAAAAATAACAACGTAGTTGGAGGAACTAACACTTCCAAATTTCAAAACTTACTACAAAGCTATAGCAATCAAACCAGCATAGCACTAGCGCTATAAGGGCAGACTATAGAACAATGATACAGAATTGAAAGTTTAGAAATAAATCCATACATCTATAGCCAGCTGATTCTTGGCAGGGTCTTAAGTTTACTCATTAGGGAAAGAACAATCCCTTCAAAGACAGTGAAGATACAACTAGATTTCCACATTAGAGAGAATAAAGCTGGACCCCTACCACAGACATCCACATACAAAATTGCCTCAAAATGGAATAACTTCATTTTAAGAGCTAAAAAAAACATAAAACTCCTAGATCAGCAGTTCTCAACCTAGGGGTTGAATGACCCTTTCACAGGGCCGCCTTAATACATCCTGCATATCAAATATTTAGATTACAATTCATAACAGTAGCAAAATTATAGTTATGAAGTAGCAACGAAAATAATTTTATGGTCAGCAGTCACCACAACATGAGGAACTAAAGGGTCCTGGCATTAGGAAGGTTGAGAACAACTGTCCTAAACGAAAACATAGGAGTAAATCTCCATGACCCAGGATTTAGCAATGCATTCTTAGATATGACATCAAAAGCATAAGAAAGTAGATAAAATAGACTTAATCAAAATTAAAAAACTTTTGCACCTCAACTGACATCATCAAGAAAGCAAAAAGATAACCTACTGGGCAGCACCTATGGCTCAAAGGAGTAGGGCGCTAGCCCCATATACTGGAGGTGGAGGTTCAAACTCAGCCCTGGCCAAAAAAAAAAAAGATAACCTACAGAATGGAAAACATTTGGAAATCATATATCCAATAATGGTTTAATATCTAGAATAGAGAATTTCTACAACTCAACAAAAAGACAACCCAATTAAAAAATCCAAAACAGGGCATCTCCTGTGGCTCAAAGGAGTAGGGCACCGGCCCTAATTGCCAGAGGTGGCGGGTTCAAACCCAGCCATGGCCAAAAAAAAAAAAAAATCCATAACAAAGAACTTGAGTAAGTATTTCTCTATAATAAATTCATTACCATTAACACAACAACACAGTTTCTAAAACAAAGATTTCAAAAGAATGGCATTATTTTACATTCTGGGAAATCCTTTTAATGTCTGGCTTAATGAAAGAGAGTTGGTTTCTCACATTTCCTTCTGTTGCTAGCTGCTAAGATATTTTTTGGAGTACAGGATGAAAACCCAAAATCACAGAGATATGCCATTCAAAAAAGAGAAGAGTATTTTAAAAGCCTTTTCTCATAATTGTGAATAGTCCTCTTTGATACTATAGCAAAACTTGACAAATGGCTATTTCTTAACAGCTAGTTGCAATGTGGAATCTGAAAGTGTATCAATGAACTTTTTAGGAGGTAGTGACAGAATCTTGCTATGTTGCCCAGGCTGGTCTGGAACTCCTAGACTCAAGTAATCTTCTCTTGTTGGCCTCCCCAAATGTTGGGATTACGGGCATGAGCTTACCTTACTTGGCCCTCAATGAACTTTCACATGCTGTTTCATTACAATCCATTGCCTATCTTGTACTTTAACAGATCCTTTGTTCATGTACGATTTTGTAACATCATGTATTGGTGATTTGGTAAATAGTTCCCTGAGTTAAGTACATCTTAAAATATTGATATATTTTATCTATATCATATACAAAGACCATATCTGTCAATATTGCCACCAATCTCATTAGAAAACCTTTAAATATTTGAAAGCTGTCAAGCTCTCAGTACCAGATACATGTTTTTCCAAATTTCCAATTTTCAGTTGAAAGCTCAAATTTTATCAATACTATCAGTTGCTTTCCTCAAAGTAACAAGCTCTGTTCATTTTAAAGAAAATGTCAACCAAATACTCAAATCTGAATGAGTATAGTTTGACTGTTAATTGTTCTTTCAAGAAAAACATGGTGGTTGAAGAAAAGAGACTAGTTCAACTCACAACTCAATTGCACAAGCGCTTTCCCTGGAGAGAACTATCATGCTTCAATGTGCAGTGAAATTGCTTTACTCATGTTTTCTATTTCATCTTACATTTTGTTTAAATCTGAGATTTAATAAAATAACTTTTATCTTTTTTTTTTTTTTTTTGAGACAGAGTCTTACTATATCACCCTTGGTAGAGTGATATGACGTCACAGCTCACAGCAACCTTAAACTCTTGGGCTTAAGCAATTCTCTGCCTCAGCCTCCCAAGTAGCTGGGACTACAGGCACCTGCTAAAGTAACTGTTATCTTAATTTTTTTTCCTTCTAAAAACATGTACAAATAAGCCAAGCAAAGACATTCAACATCAATAGTCATTAAGAAAATGCAATTCAAAACTATAGTGATACAATAAAAAAAAAAACTATAGTGATACTACTTTACACCTTATCAGAATGGCCACAATCAAAATCAAGGAATGTGTTGACAAGGATATGGAAAAATCAGAACCCTCATACACTGCTAGTGGCAATGTAAAATAGTGCAACCACTAAACAAAACAGTAGTGTTTTCCTCAAAAAGCTATACATAAAATTACTGTATGTTTATGACCAGCAATTCTATCATACTCTGAGGTAGGTTAATACCCAGAGTTTACTGCACTAATCCCAATAGCAAATGGTATAATAGAAATAATCAAGCTACCCACTGACAGATGAATAAACAATTGTGGAATACACAATACATATACAAAGTAGACTATTATTTGACCATAAAAAAGAATGAAGTTGATACATGCTACAACATGGAAAAACTGTGAAAACATGCTAAGTGAAATGAACCAACACAAAAGGACAGATATAATGCTACTAACATGAAATTTCCACAATAAGCAAATTGGTAAAAGACACAAAGTAAAATAGAGATTACCAGGGCTACAGAGACCTGTAGAATTATTGTTATATGGCTATTGAACTTTTGTCTGGAGTGATGAAAAATTCTGGAAATAGACAGTGGAGACAGTCTAACAGTACTGTAAATGTAATTAATGCCACCAAGCAGTACAAATGAAAATCACTAAGACGGCAAATTTTGTGACATAGTTTTTCATAACTTAAAAAATTAATAATGTAATACTCTGAAAATCAAATTACTATACATTTGCAGGGATGTCCAACCTTTTTTCTTTTCTGCAGCACAATGAAAGAGTAAGAGTTGTCTTGGGCTGCACATCAACTACACAAACACTAATGACAGTTAATGAGTGGAAAAAAATGTCTGTGTATAATTTTAGTGATATACAACTCCACAGATAAAATAGTTCTCAAATAATCAGTGTGTGGCCCATGGGCCACAGGGTGGACACCCCTAGATCTCAATAAAATTGTTTTTCAAAAAACTCTTTTAACTTGGGTGGTGCCTGTAGCTCAGGGAGTAGGGCACGGGCCCCATATACTAGGCTGGCTGGTTCGAACCTGGCTCCGGCCAAACTGCAACAAAAAATAGCTGGGCATTGTGGAGGGTGCCTGTAGTCCCAGCTACTCGGGAGGCTGAGGCAAGAGAAGCCAGGAGCTGGAGGTTGCTGTGAGAACACGGCACTCTACTGAGGACGACAAAGTGTCCTCTGTCTCTAAAAAAAAAAACCTTAACTTTTTGTCAAAATAGTAACACTTAGAAAACTATTCCAAGTTATCTTAGTATGACAGTATTTTGCCTGTATCAAATTAACAAGATAGTTCTAAACCTCTAGAACTACAACCTATCTTAAACTTATCAAAGACTTGAGAAAATAGGTCAAGAACTCAACTGCAATTAACCATAAATACTTTTAAAAAGCAAAGAAAATACAGAAGAACTGGATACACAGTGTCTCCTCTCCCCCATTCAATTCATAAGTTTAAAACATACAGGAGGAAGTACATGACAAAAATATACAACAGATAAGATGGCATGAAAATGGACAAAGCTTATTTCCTTTTTTAAAATGAAAGTCTCAGGACCCACAGGTTGAGAACTGCTGTCTTAAGACAAACAGTTATACAGAAGCACTGAATTTTGGGGAAATTTGATAACCTTCTGTCTCCAACCTGCTCATTTTCCAAGGGAACTGAAGCCCACCAGAGTTAGTGCCTTGTTTAAATATACATATATGCCACTGTAAGCAAAATATCTGAATTCATTTAAGCTGCTCAGTATCCAGAACTGATGTGGCCTCAAAACAGTCAGAACCTGAGAGATGCCACACTCTCCCCATCTTGCACAGTCAGCTGACTCTTCCTTCTCCTGCACCATCCCCCCCAGGCCCTGCACGAAAAGCTGCAGCGTAAGAATTTGTTCTCTGCATAAAATGAATTTCTCCAAATCTGGGGAGTCCCAACAAGGTATTATACTAGGGTGACCAGATTTTAACATCGGTAAGGCGGGACAACATGGTGGGGGGCGGGGCGGGGCCAGGCAGGGCCTGACAACAATGCAAACTTTGATAAGCAGTTCTTGATAATCACTTCTCAACAATTATTTGTTATTATTACAGTTTAACATTATAAAATAAACAAAAATAATATAAAACTCATATTCTGGTGAAATAGCCATATGGCAGCCGAAAACCGTATATTTCCTTTCTGTTCTCCGGCCCGTTCGTGCATTTTTTCCAAAAATTGGGACTTTTTAAAAACGCCACGGGACGTGGGACGAATTGTTCAAAAGTGGGAAGTCTGGTCACCCCACATTATACAGAATAAACAAACTCCAGATACTCAACCAAGAGTTCCCCAGTCTCCTTCCCCTAGAAGGGGTAGGAAATCTCTCAAAAAATAGAAGAGATGCTAGGCGCAGTAGCTCACGCCTATAATCCTAGCACTCTGGGAGTCCCAGGCAGGTAGACTGCCTATCTCAAGGGTTCAAGACCAGCCTGAGCAAGAGCAAGACCCTGTCTCTAAAAATAGCCAGGTGATGTGGAGCATGCCTGTACTCCTAGCTACTCAGGAGGCTGAGGCAAAAGAATCACTTGAGCCCAAGAGCGTGAGGTTGCTGTGAGCTGTGATGCCACTGCACTCTACCAAGGGCAACAAAGTGAGACTGTGTATTTTTTTTTTTTACATATATAGATAGAAAAGAAAGGCCGGGCACAGTGGTTCACAACTATAATTCTACCACTCTGTGAGGCGGAGGCCAGAGAAATATTTGAGCTCAGGAGTTTGAGACCAGCCTGAGCAACACAGCGAGACCCCTATCTCCTAGAAAAAATACATGTGTGTGTGTATATATATGTTATATACATATATAATAAATAAAAGCCATCAAGAAGCCTCTGAGGTGTGGGACTCAGGTGCAGAATGAGAAGCCAACTAGACAGAATCTAGAAAAACTAAATATAACCTATCTGGAAAAAATAAAAATTATAAAACTGATATTTTCAACAAGGGGAAAGGCAGACATGAGGGAGTAGAAGGCAAAATAAAGATGAACAAATGAAAGCACAACGAAAAACTGAAAAATATGAGGTTACAGACATATCAACACACTCCAGAATCAAGACATTCTACAAAGCAGAGTCAATTTACAGATGGCCAACCTCTGTCAAATTGGGAGAGAAATATATAATAGTTTCTTTCTGTTCTTCAGTCACTGTCTCTGCCCCGCCATCTCGCTTCCAAGCTATCCAAAGTGTCCTGTTTTGTCATTTCACACAAATCTAATTTTATAGAATAGCTTCCCATGTTTCAAACTTACAGACTACCTGACCAATATTTCACTGAAATTTCCAGGTTCTAATAAAAATGATTTCACTTGTTTGAAGAAAACAACTGATTTAAATAATACTTTAAGTGTAAAAGAGAGGTAGCCATGATACCCAATTCTTAAAAGTTTCTCCCAGTCCATTTTATTTGAAGGAAGAGTTACCTACGTAATCAACATTCTAACTTCTGTGGAGAGCAGTGATTTTACCAAGGTCCCTAAAAGCAATCTTAAGAAGGCTCTAGACTTGCTTTTAAAAAAAAAAAAAAAAAAGAATACAGTCATCAATTTCAGGACTTACAGAAATCCTCAGTTAAACTCCTGGTTTTAGACTCTACGGCCACATTCATATTTATGCCTATGCCAGTAGTTTGAGATTACAACCCACATGTAAGTATCCATTCCTCTTCTCTGGAGGAATAAATAGACTGTTGTAAAGACTGTTCCCAAAAGAAACGAAAGAAACCCACTGATGAAGTGGGCCCTGTTCAGCTACCTATCTGACCTTAGACAAAAATCTTAATCTCTGCATGTCTTAATATCCACTGGATTGTTGAGAGCACAAAATAAGAAAACCAAGACCTACTTACGGTTAAAGACATAATTATGTTGCTATTATAATCGTGACTATCCACGAGTTTCTTTTTATATTTAATTCCTTTAAAATCTTTATTCTTATAAGCCCGTGTCAGGAACAGACCTTGAACAAATGTCCTTTTAGCATCAGCAATAAAAATAATGAACTGCATAAACGAATAAAAAAAATAATGAATTGCAGCTAACATATATTCAGTTCTTGTTATGTGTCAAGCACTGCCCTTAAATGTTTAACATGGATCATCCCATTAAACCCCAACAATGTTACAACTTCATTTTATTGATGCAATGTTTAACTTGCCTTAAATACCAGTTTATAAAGCACAGAGCTGTGATTATTCAACCTCCGGTAAACTAAGCCAAGACCCTGTACACATTCACTCTTGAGAGCTTGTTTTTTTGTTAACTTCATTTACTAAAGTTTTGTTGAATCCAAAACACATTTAGCACATTATTTTACCTTAAAAGAGGATAAATGACCTAAGAGCACCTTGTAGAAAAATGTTAAAAATTCTAAGCCACAGCAGCAATGGTCTGTAAAAAATTTAGAATTTCGACATTCCCTTTGGGAAGGGTTTGTTTTGAAGGTACATTAAAGCAGCTTCCAAAGAATGCAGCTTTAAAGCAGTTTTTCGGGAGCGAAACAGGGAAATGTGAGGAGTGGATCTGGACTCTTATAAAGGCCGGGTAAAAGACACCTCTCAAAACAAGACTTCGCATTCCATTTGAACTGCCCGGCTATTGCAAATGTGGTTATCCCTGCCTGGATGGCTACATCATCGTCACAGCGGCAAAGGCCCACCCTGGGGCTGCGTCAATCCCCACTGGCTTCCACCAAACCGAAATGGAAAACGGGAAGCACACTACCGGATACCGCACCCAGGGCACCCACCGGCGACTAATAGACGCCCACGCCCCGGAGACTAGGCCACGCGGGCCGCGCGCGGATAAAGTCCGAGCAAGGGCGGGCCCGCGAATGAAGACGGTCTGGAGCAGACCAGAAAGAACAGGAAGCACCCGCGCCAACGGTCGCTCGCCTGTCGCGGTACCCCCCAGTCATCCCTCTGCGCTCGCGAGCGCCACGCTGCCCACGGACCGCGAGAGCCGGCCAGCGCCTCAACGGAACGCGCCAAGGAGCAGCGGCTGTCGGGAGCCATGACACCGGGGCTGCGCGAGGCCGCGTCAGGGCAGGGCAAGGCTACCGGTCTCTCCGAGACCTGCTCACCTCTCGGGGCGACGGTGCAGAGCCCTGCACCGAGGCGATGTATCGCTCCACCTCGGCTTTGCTGCGCCTCATCGCGCCGCACACCTGGCTCCACTGGCGCCGGAGGCCAGCGCTCGGCCCCACAGCAGTCGCTGTCTCTAGGAGCAAAGCGCCCAAAAGCCCGTGACGCAGCGCCGTCGCTGGCGGAGGGGCAGCTCGACGTGCTTACGTACTTCGTCAGCACTGTGCGCCACGCTGGCGACGGCAGCGCTCCCGGCGCGCAGGGCGTGCACGGGGCGCACGGCGGACCAGGAGGTCCCGCCCAGTTCGGTGTTTGGCCGGGGTCAGAGTTTCACCGCCGGCACCCCCAGTCTGCAGCCAGGAAAGAAACCTTCGAGCCCGTGAGATAACATTTTCCTGCAGGGTTCTTAAAAGTTTTGATGGTTCTTAATTATGATTGCGCACTGCTCTGGAGGGATAAAAGATTCAGGCCAATTTGAGCGTGTAAATGATAATGGTATTTCTTAAATATGTCGGACTTGTGTTAATACCAAGCGTACATTTTAAAATTTGTACTTTTAAAATGAATATATGAGGCTCAGCGCCCGTAGCACAGTGGTTACGGCGCCAGCCACATAACACCGAGGCTGACAGGTTCGATCTTGGCCTGGGCCTGCTAAATGACAATGACAATTACAACAAAAAAATAGCTGGGCATTGTGGCGGGCGCCTGTAGTTCCACTACTTGGGAGGCTGAGGCAAGAGAATCGCTTAAGCCCAAGAGTTTGAGGTTGCTGTGAGCTGTAACGCTGCGGAACTCTACCGAGGGCGACATAGTGAGACTCTGTCTCAAAAAAAAAAAAAAGTGCATAATTAAAAGGGAGGTCACACTGTTTTGGACAATTAGTTTGCTTTTTTTTTTTTTAATTGTTTCAGATTCATTGAAAGGGTACAGAGAATTAGGAGACACTCTTTGCATTTGTTAGGTAACATTTAGGGTTTTTAAAATACAGTTATCTCTTGGCATACGTGGGGCATTGGTACTAGGACCACCCGGATATATCCACACATTGTCAACTTCCCACAGTAAGCTTTGCAGAACCTCTAGGAAAAGTAGGCCTTTGTGGTTTATGCAGGGCTGGGAATACTGTATTTTCTGTCCCTTAAGTAGGCCCGTGCTTTCAAACACATGTTCAAAGGTCTAGGCATTTATAAAAATAGCCCCTCAAGTCTATATGCTATATTTCAATAGCAGAACAGAAAATTCCAAAATGTCAATAGTAGTAATCTCAAGATTTGGGGTCATCCTTATTTTCCAAATCTTCAAAAATATTCACTGTGAGAATTTGAATTTTAAAATCTTAAAGCTGACTCACAGATTGTTTTTAATGGTGAGGACATTTTAGTTTTAGAAAGATCACATCTGTGCATATGGAAGGGCCTTAATTATGTGGGAAGATATCAAACAAATATGTTGAAATTTTTAACTAGAAATTAGGATGTTTGGTTATTGTTAGGTAGATAGCAAGGGAGCTTTGAGACTCTCCTAAGGGACAAAGTGGGTGCTTTACCTTGGTGCTACCTCCAGAGATTGCCCCTTTGGGAAAGAAGGACAAGCGTGGCCCCTCCTTGTTGCTGCCCCACCTTAATCCTCTCGGAAGCAACTACCACACTTGTGTGCCAGGCAACTCAGGCACAGTAGAGTTTGGAAAATGACTCAGGTAATAGGCTAATTACATGCATGTCCTTAACTATTTTTTTTTTTTTTTTGGAGACAGGAGCCTCAAGCTGTCCCCCTGGGTAGAGTGCCGTGGCATCTCAGCTCACTGCAACCTCCAACTCCTGGGCTCAAGTGAGTCTCCTGCCTCAGCCTCCCAAGTAGCTGGGACCACAGGCGCCCACCACAATGCCTGGCTATTTTTTGGTTGCAGCCGTCATCATTGTTGTTTGGCGGGCCTGGGCTGGATTTGAACCCGCCACCTTAGGTGTATGTGGCTGGCACCTTAGCCACTTGAGCCACAGGTGCCGAGCCCATGTCCTTAACTATTAAACAAAGTGGTTCCATAGTAAGTCTGGAGCACAAAGTGTGGGGGAGGGGGGCATTCAAGACAGCATAAAGCAGAACCCCAGACCATTACCAAAGACTTTGTCAGCCATGGGGGCCATTTGTTATTTATGGCCAACATGTCTTGCTCTGTAAACCTATCTTGCTTTTCCTCAAGTAAAGCACTGTTTCACACTTCCCTTGCTTTTGGTGGGTCTGCTCATTTTTTCACCAAGAGCATACCAAGTAAACTGGCTGGGTGCTGTGGCTCATGCCTGTAATCTTAGCACTCTAGGAATCCAGGCTTCAGTTCACAGGTTGGAGACCAGCCTGAGCAAGAGTGAGACCCTGTCTCTAAAAAAAAAAGCCAGGCGTTGTGGGCGCCTATAGTCCCTGTGACGCAGAAAGCTGAGGCAAGAGAATCACTTGAGCCCGAGACTTTGAAGTTGCTGTGAGCTATGGCACCAGGGCACTCTACCAAGGGTGACAAAGTGAGACTCTTATCTCAAAAAAAAAAGAAAAAAAAAATGCAGAAAAACTGCCTCAGCCCTGCCAGTTATGAATAATTTTTGTCGAGTATTTGTCTTTTCCTATAATTTCTAAATTTTCTATAATGAATAAACATATTGCCTTTATAAAGAATAAAAACAGTATTTTGCTTTGTCTTATTTCAATCATATTGGATGTGTCAACTAAATTAAATCTTAAGGCTCAGCGCCCATAGCTCAATGGTTACAGTGCCATCCACATACACTAAGGCTGGTGGGTTTGAACCCACCCAGCCCAGCCTGCTGAACAACAATGACAACTGCAACAAAAAAAATAGCTGGGCATTGTGGCAGGTGCCTGTAGTCCCACCTACTTGGGAGGCTGAGGCAAGAGAATCACTCAAGCCCAAGAGTTTGAGCCTGCTGTGAGCTGTGAGGCTATGGCACTCTACCGAGGGCAACATAGTGAGACTCTGTCTTAAAAAAAAAACATACCTGAATAGACATTTTCTTTCTTTCTCTCTCTCTCTTTCTTTCTTTTTTAGAGATAGAGTCTCACTTTCTTGCCCCGTGACACCATGGCACTCTACCAAGGGTGACATAGTGAGACTCTGTCTAAAAAAATAAAATAAAATCTTTGGCTTGGTGCTTGTAGCTCAAGCAGCTAAGGCACCAGCCACATACACCAGAGCTGCCGGGTTCGAATCCAGCCCGGGTCTGCCAAACAACAATGACAACTTCAACCAAAAAATAGGTGGGCGTTGTGGCAGGTACCTGTAGTCCCAGCTACTTGGGAGGCTGAGGTAAGAGAATCCCTTAAGGCCAGGAGTTGGAGGTTGCTGTGAGCTGTGATGCCAACTCACTCGACCCAGGGCAACAGCTTCATCATGCCCTCCTTCCCTTCTTGTGGCTATCCTTTATAATTAATTAATAGACCTAAGATTATACAAGACAAATTTCGAGGTCCTCATTTCAATAAAAAATATAGGGCTGTGTTCCAAGCATTTATCATTTCACTTGATTAGCTTATTTAATTCTCCCAACAACTATGCCAGAGTACTACTGTATTTCATTTTTTTTCTTTTTTGGGGGCCAGGGCTGGGTTTGAACCACCACCTCCAGCATATGAGGCTGACACCTTACTCCTTTGAGCCACAGGCGCCGCCCTTTTTTTTTTTTTTTTTTTTTTGAGAGAGCTTCAAGCATCACAGCTCACAGCAACCTCCAACTCCTGCCCCTCAGGGAGCCACCCTTCTGATAGGAATGTAAACCCATATTTAAAATGCACATCATAACCACTAAGCTAGAGGTACACACAAAGAACTGGGAAAAAAAAAAAGATATGAATTGTTTAAAGAAATTGGGAAAGACTTCCCCAATGAGATGAATCTGAGCCACGTCTCAAAACTGAGAAAGGTACATGTATTACAAGAGGGCCAGTCAGGATCTGGGAAGACAGTCAATTCTCTTTGGCAGGTGCATTACCATTAAAAGAAAAACAGACTTCCCAGGTTCCACAGGAAAGAGTTGGGAGATGTTTTGTTTTGCTGCTGCTTCAAGGAAACTAATAAACAAGGGTAAGTTGATTGATGAGGGCACTGTGAGGACAGTCCAAGGCAGGCAGCAGCTGCAAGCCCGGTGCAGAAGAAATGTTTCAGTAGCCTTTACACAGCTGGGGTGATAGATTTTGTAGTAGTTAGATGTAGGAAGGCAGGTAGAGATCATGGGAGTGAAAACTCAAAGTCAACTTGTAATTAGCTTGAGAGCCAGGATGGATAGTGATGCCACCAAGGAAAATGGAGAAAATAGGAATGGAAGAGGGCCTGGGACATGTACCCCCCACCCCCCAGCCTCCTTCTCTGCTAAGCAACTTCTGATAGTCTGGCAATACCCAGGTCCTCGAGGAAGCCTTCCCTTCCCTTGTTTGGGTTTCTGCCATTGTGATCTTATACACCCTGTGCTCATCCCATCACAATAGTTCCCACAGGGAGGTGCAATTACCCATCTTACTTCCCTAGTGGAGAAAAAGGAATGCAAGACAGAGCCCTCTAGAATCTATAATTAAGGCAGGTGAAGGGCCAGAGGAAGACCAAGCCCTGGAAGAGGAATACCTTGGCATACTGCACATAGTGACTCATGAATCCCTGAATTTTCATGTATGCGTATTATTTCATATATATGCCATTCAAATTAAACAAGACACAAGATGTTTTTGTTAATATTATTACAAACATTTATTAAGCACCAAGAGTATATGCAATGGTTGCTATATAAAAACATAATATCGATACAGTATCCCTGCCACTGAGCTTACAATCTAAAATGAAATACAGGAAGAATGCTATAAGCCTACCTCAACATTTTCTTAACTTAGAGATGGCTATTTTAGCAGAGGAGGCAAAGTGACCTATTATTTCAGGTATAGTGTTAATAAGGCTTTGAATATGATCCAAAGAATGTTTTACTTGTACCCATCCATTTCCCCCAATTATATTAGGCTTGCTAAGAATACTTAGAAATTTAGTAAGAACAATGACTTACTTCAAACTACCTTGTAGGACTTTAAAACTAAGAGATGCTTACAGCCTAAGTTTACTAGCAGCCATGGCAAGCTCCATGAAAAATACCACGAACCAGATAGAGTTTGTCTTTTATGCCACTTAAAACTTTTCAATTTTTTTCTTCTTGCCCACATGTGAGGGCTCCAATGATACCTTTATCAAGGAATAAAGTACTAAACTACCTCCTACAGGATGAACAAGTAGAACTTCCAAGAAAGACGTTAAGAGAAGACAGAAAAGACACCGGGAAGACCTACAGTAACAGGAAGTGCCTTGCTATATATATATATAAATGCAATCAGTCAAATTCAGGCCTTTGTGCATCTTCAAGTAATGAAGAACATATGCAAGTACTTGCTTTTCTGCTCTGTGTATCTGGTGTAGGGTATATAAGAATTTAGCATCAAGACTCTGAATTGCAAACTTTGTCCTATTTTGCTTATATTTATAGCATAATATTTAATAAATAACTTCCATGGTTTTCACTGCTGGTCACAGATTAGCTGACAAAGGCACACTGAAAGGATTTTGATTCTCTGTCAAATGCAAAGATTAAACTATTGAGCACATGTGGTCAAACTACATATTGATTAAACTATTGAGCAGTATGGTCAAACTACCATACTCATTCATGGTAACAAGTTCATTCTTTTGACTAAGAGAACACTAAAAAATTACTGGTTTTAAATTATCTAAACAAAACAATTTATTCCATAAAGTGCATGCACAAAATTTTTTAAAATGCACTATACAAATATTTTAATGGCAGAGTGGTAGCATCCTGAGATATTTTTAATGGCAAAACTATTTCAGCAATTTTTGGTAAAACCAATAATTTTCCCCAAAAAGTCTATCTTGGCAACTTCCTTTTTAGATAACAGCAGCAGCAACATTTAAAATGTTCATAACACTTGTTTTACACAACAAATTTATCCAGAAAGAATGGTCCAGAAACTTCAGGATAAAACTTTATGAAAAGAAAATAATAATTTTAACCTAAAATTGACACTTAAAACACCCCTTTCCAATTTAAAGATGAAATTTAATACCTCTTACGCCTAGTAAATAAAGTCTAATTAAGTATAAGATTTTAAATGAAAAACCTGAAACACTGTCAACCGTATTCTTCAATGAAAATAAAATAATAATTTTAACCTAAAATTGACAATTTTAACCTAAAATGAAATTTAATATCTCCTACACCTAGTAAATAAAGTCTAATTAAGTATAAGATTTTAAATGAAAAACCTGAAACACTGTCAACAGTATTCTTTAATAGGTCTCTGGGAAAAAAAATTTTTTTTTTAAATTTAATTACAGCTGTGGTAAATGGTTTACCAATCTCAGTCAATGCGCTTATTTTTGGTTGGTACTGTATGAAATGGCTAGAATTCCTGGATAAAGTATGTATTTTCTAAGGCAAGGCAAGTTTTATTGCATAAAAGCATAGATATTAGCATGGTTCTAAAGGCAATATGACCAACATACACATTAGTGTGTATTTTTGAAGTGATACATTTCAAGCTACATACAATTTAATTTCATGTCCTATTCTAAGACTACATGTTTGACAGTAAGCTTAGAAGCATAATTGCTGAAACACATTAAAAAATACTTCATTTTTCCGTTACTGTCAAGTATACCATATTTTCAAATACCTGGTATAAATTTTCTTGCACAAAATTTTAAAAGACCTACTATCAGCTAGCTTTAACTACTGTGTTAAGTAATCACATAAAGGAAGAATTCGCAAGGAGAGCAAAATATAAAACTAAGCATAGTAATTATTACATTAAAAAAAGTAGTTCTGAATACACTTATTCCTTGTTTTAGTAATAATCTGTGTATTCATTCATTTCATAACTACCAGTTTGATAAACTAAATAATACTAAGATTGTTTTTCTTGGTTATTTTTCTTTTATATATTCTCCCCCAACAGCAATTAGAAGTACTTTTCTTTTGAATACAAAGTTAATTAATGTTTATGCTGTTTTTATACCTGAGTCATTTAAAAGCTGACTCCTTTGATTTTAAAAAGTTACATTTAATTTGGAGGGGCTTTAATTAAGATTTAACATTTGGCCATGGATTTTTTTTGGTATATAGTCTACATGTCAACAGACTGATAAGGGTTAATTAATAAAGGTGAATCTTGATTTCATCTGTGTTTGAAATACACAAATTATTTTTTGTTTTTTAATGAAAAAAAGGAGATGAAAGAATCTATATGTCCTCTTAGCTGTCAACTGCTTTGAGATTACAGCTTTTATAAATAAAGGTGGATCAAATCAAACTTCTTGTCTTTATGAAGAAGAAGAAAAAAATCAAGGAAGTTATTTCCTTCCTAAGGTCTCAGCTAGTTTCTTAAGTCTCTTCTTCAGCTCCAATGGAAATTTCTCATAGCACTTCTTACAAACTGGCTTCATGTCAAACTCCACAAATTTATTCCTAAAGATAATTATAAAAAGAAGGAAATTAGTGGAAACACATGCAACAGACATATAACTAGTATGGAATTTTACTGAACTAAATGAAAATACTGTATGATGACATCTATATTCATGTTAGTAAAGGATTATAATTCTAATCTTAATTCTTATTGTAGTAAATGTAAGATTCATAATATTGTTTTATAAAAAAAAAACTATCCTTAAAAAAAAATTTTTTTTTTTTTTTTTGAGATAGAGTCTCAAGCTGTTGGCCTGGGTAGAGTGCTGTGGTATCACAGCTCACAGTAACTTCAAACTCTTGGGCTTAAGTGATTCTCTTGCCTCAGCCTCCCAAGTAGCTGGGACTACAGGTGCCCACCACAATGCCTGGCTATTTTTTTTTGTTGTAGTTGTCATTGCTGTTTTATAGGCCTGGGCTGGGTTTGAACCCTCCAGCCCTGGTATATATGGCTGGCACCCTAGCCA
>CAUYQV010149293.1:0-29128 GCA_963574575.1 Galagoides demidoff
AAAAAAAAAAAAAGAGAGGGATTACAAAAGGGCAAGAGGAAACTTTTGGGGGGCTTTGAATAAGTTAATTATTTTGTTCATGATGGTGGTTGCAAACTTATAAAACTGAAATATGACTGGCTTATGTACTGCAATAGAGTAGTTAAAATATATAATTTTTTTCAACTCTGAACATTTAAACTTCTGGAGGTGACTTTATTCCAAGAAATGCTTTCTCCAGCTTATGGTACATATTTATTAAAATAAATATTTCTTACTCCCATGATCTGTATATATGGGTACATGTGTATATATGTGTGTGTATGTGGATATGCTGCAAAATGATGCTTCAGCGAACAGTGGACCACATAGACGATGGTGATGTCACAAGATTAAAATGGAGCTGCGGGGCAGCACCTGTGGCTCAAAGGAGTAGGGCGCTGGCCCCATGTGCTGGAGGTGGTGGGTTCAAACCCAGCCCCCAGTCAAAAACTGCAATAAATAAAATAAAATAAAATAAAATAAAACAAAATGGAGCTGCCCTATGCAGGTGTACCGTTTTTTATCATTTATACTGTACTTTTTCCATAACTTTTCTATGTTTAGATACACAATATTTACCATTGTGTTGCACTTACCTACATTATTTAGTCCAGTGAGATTCTGTACGGATTAGTAGCCTGGGAACCATAGGCCATGTCACATAGTCTAGGCTTGTAGTAGCTATTCCTTCCAGGTGTGTGGAAGTCCACCTTGTGATGTCTGCACAATGACACAATCGCCTCATGATGCATTTCTCAGAACGTACCCCATTTAGTGAAATGCATGACCGCATATATTATTTACAGACTATATCTATGCAGACAAAACATAGGGCTTGGACTAGCAGTTAATTGTTGATTTAAATTTCTACAACTCAACTCAGTTGTTTGGCTACTTTTTACTTCTGATTTGATTTTTTTTTTCCAGGGTTTTTTTTTTTTTTTGGCCAGGGCCAAGTTTGAACCTGCTGCCTCTGGTATATGGGGCCAATGCCCTACTCCTTTGAGCCACAGGCTCTGCCCTGATTTGATATATATTTTTTAAATATTTAAATATACTAGTGACTGAGGCTGCTAATCACATAGTGGCTATTTCCTCCTTTTTTTACCCCCTCAGGATGAAAAGCACAACTCAAAGGGTAAGATCACAAAGCCTTAACAGGACTTACTCTGTGCCCGACAGAGTGCCCGACCCACAGGTGCCCAACCCGCAGAGGAGTTTATAAAGCTACTGATATTAGAATGTTTACAGCAGAGTAGCGAACTCGGATCCAGACTTGTCCAACCCTCTATGGTACAGGACCTGATTCCATAATCTTCTTCTATAGCTCTATAGTGCTGTGATTTTGTTTTCACTTTTTATAGGTGCTCAAAAGTGAAATGATGGTGATTTAATGAAATTTGAAAATTAAAGATATAATTTCTGCAACATAAAATTCATTGATGGAAACTGACTGAAATTTTAATGGTTTCCCTTTCAAAAAACAGTTTACACAGATCAAATGAACTCTATTTTAGGAGTACTTAATCTGGAATGTGCTTCAGATTTGTGTATGGAGGTTTTTTCAAACTGCACATATCTACACCTTGATTTCACACCTATTGATTCAGAAAAAGAAAAAAAGAACCTGGAAAAGCCACAAAAACGATTTTGATGTGAATTACCAGTAAACAGACACTGATTGGGAAGAAAGAAATTAAAGGGAAGTGTGCCTCCTTAACTAGATAATAGAAGACCACAATTATCTTGTCAGCTCCCATTCTGATGTTAGAATAAACAGCAAAACCTTGGCCATGGGACAGATTATGCTCCAGCTGATCCAAAAACTGGTACATAGACAGCACGGTATCTCAGCCAGGTGCGATGAAGCATGTAAACTATAAAAACGCCTTTGATATCTGACACTTTTACCACAGTTTACTGTTCTACAGTCCCAGGAGCCCGATGTCACTAAGAAGTGTCTAAGTGTTTCACAGTAGTGTTAAGGAAGTTTCAGTTTTTGAATACATGTGGAATCGTTAAGTCAGGTTATTTTGAATCTTTTGAGCTTTGCTGCGCTTGCACCCTTCAGGAGCCGTGAAGTTGTGGGTCACAGCAGTGCACTTAGCAGCCTGATGCAGGGGAAGCTCAGATATTTTTAGAACTTGAGAGTGTTTTATGCTTTATCTGTAAAAATGTTTATGTTCTATCGGGTTAAACTTGATTAATAATCTGAACCCAAAGCTCGAGGGTGAACACTGACTTTAAATACTTATATACTTTTTTTTTTTCATTTCATGCTCCCAGTGATCCTCCGATGGGATAGGTATTATCCCACCTTATATGTGAGGGTGCTGAAGCACAGAGAGAACAGAGATCTTACCAAGAGGAACACTTCTTTTTAAAGACAATATAATGTCCATATTTAACATTAAACATCTACTGTCCTTGCTTAGAGTTTGTTGAGAAGTACTAGGTAAAAAAAGCCTGGGTTTACAGCGCTGATTTCTTGCTTCCAATACTCAGGGATCTGAAGGAGGGCAAACTTCCTGTTTCTCAGATTGGCCCTGGTCTGTTGAGTTTTGGTGTCTGTGGTCCTAGGGCTCTAGGGTACCTACGTACTTACTTGGCAGAAGCGTGACTGAGAGGCAGACTCTAAATTCTGTGACTCTAATTTTTCTTTCATGAATTCCTGGTATGGGACAAGGTTATGAAGGGCTCATGAGACGAAATTCAGGTGATGTTAAAGAGGAGAAAAGAATGGCTCTATCTTAACATTTGAAGACGCTTTGGGAACAATCAAATGTAACAGGGCCAGCCTTACTCTGGTTGCTTGCATGCAACCTCCTCTCCTTAGAGTTCAATTTAGATTTAAAAAGTAATAATAAAATAATGAAAATAACAAGCATCCTGGATTATTAAACATCTGGCCATGCACTATGGTATTTACTAATATTCGTCCTTCTTTCTGGATAATTACAAAAGCAGTGTCTACTTTCTTTGAGGAAAATGTATCTAACCTTAAAAGCTGAGTGATAGAGGATGGGTGGTATAGATTCCCTAGGTCATAGTCACCTTGTTTTTGCTACGAGATCTCTGAAGACAAATTTGGTCTCTGGACTACAATAAAACATGGCCTAAAGATGCCACGTGAATCTCACTATTTGATTAATTGTTCATTTGGATAGCTGATTACAACATTGTCCAAAATATTAATCAACAGCCAGTTACACAATACCTCTGATTCGGCTTAGGAGCATGCGGCCAAAATTGAGGAAATATGTGTCAAATACAAACTGAAAACCAAACCTCCATGCTCGCTCCTGAAACACATCCGAGCTTGCTTTGGCATTCTCGCCCAAATCAGGCTTTTGGAGTTTAAGTAAATTGGTTTCTTTAATTTAGCAAATTCTGTGCTATCTATAGTCCCCAAATGAATTGGTATTCTGCATTCTGTGACAAAAGAAAATCTCTTGTAGACCTGCATGGTGATTATATGCAGGATTTGTGTGAGAAAATTCAGAAAATATGCATGAGGTGGATATAGAGCAATTTCCCCCTAGGCGGACCATGGCTTACTTTCAGTTTCAGTTATAAATATAAAAACAGTTCAAAATATAGTGGCATATAGCAATATTTATTATCCCTCACAAAATTCTTGGTTTCCTGGGGAGTTCTTTGGCTGGTTTCCCCTGAGCTTACTTACGTGTCTGTTTTCCATAGGTTTCTTGGCAGCTGGGCTCATCAGGGTGGCTGGATGTCTTGCTCATTGTGGTCTCAATGTCTCTTTCCTACTGGTTATTAATTCACTAGCCTAGACCAGACATCACCATGGTGGCAAAGGCTGAAACAAGAAGGTGCCCAAAGATTACACTTTTAAATGCTCAGCGTATATCACATTTTGTAATATCACATTAACCTACACAAGTGATATGGCCAAGGCAAAAGTCAGTAGGGAATGAGATTATTCAGGATGTGAACACCAGAAAGCATGTTTCATTCTAGCTTACCACATACAGTGGTGGTTGTCAAACCATAGCATTGCATTGGGGCTATGGGAAATGAGGATAAGATAGAAAAGAAGAAAAATTTGAAAAGGTAGAGGGGGAATGAGAGATAAGATGTAAAAATTTAAAGTCAATGTAGTTGCCAGGTGTGGTGTCTCGTGGCTGTAATCCTAGCACTAAGGGAGGCCAAGGCAGGTGGATTGCCTGATTTTTGGAGTTCGATACCAGCCTGACCAAGAGCAAGACCTTGTCTCTAAAAAGTAACCTGGCATTGTAGTGGGCACCTGTAATCCCACCTACTTGAAACTTGAAGATCACCTGAGTCATAGAGTTTGAGGCTGCTGTGAGCTACGAAGACGCCACAGCACTCTACTGAAACCAAACAAAGTCAGACTCTGTGTCAAAAAAAGAAAAATCAATGTAGTTGTTTGCAAAGACTATAGTTTCAACAGACCTTGTGCCACAGAATAAATAATGCTATTCAAATAAGTTTATAGAATTGTACATCATTCTATATATACACTAGGTGTGGGTAATCATTTTATTATTTTAAGTATTCATTATACTTTTATAGAGTTTACAGTAGATCATAGTAATTGGAGAAAAAAACCTCAGATCTAAACTGCATAGGTTTGAAGTTGGACTTTGTTACTTGCTAAATATGGACCTTGGGCTAGTTAATAAATCTGATATAAATTTCCTCTTATGTAATATGAGCTGGATTGTAGTACCTATTTTATGATGGTGTGGTGAGGATTAAACAGGTAACAGATGCACACATAAAGTGCTAGGAATAGTGCCCAACACAGTAAAGCCTATATAATTTGTCCATTACCATTACTGTCATTATCTCTAATATTGTTGTTACTTTATTATACATTTTAACCCTGCTACACTTTTAGACCACACAGCCATTCAACTGTAGTATCCCTATAACCTGTGAGTATTACTCTAATTTGAAAGCGATAACTCGGTTTCATAAAAGTACAGAGTACATTGAATACTTTTTCTTCCATTCTTGAGATACTTTCCTTACAAGAATATGTTACAGCTCTATCAATGTAAAAATAAAAGAGGTAAAGTCTCCATATTTTTTAGGGCTGCATAGTATTCCATGGTATACATATACTACAATTTATTAGTATTCACGGGTTGATGGGCACTTGGGCTTCTTCCATGACTTGGCAATTATGAATTGAGCTGCAACAAATAGTCTGGTGAAAATATCTTTGTTGCAAAGTGATTTTTAGTCTTTTGGATATACTCCTACTAGACAAATTGCAGGATCAAACAGTAGGTTTGTTTTCAGATCCCTGAGTGTTCTCCAAACTTCTTTCCAAAAGGAACGGTTTAGCTTGCATTCCCACCAGCAGTGCAGAAGTGTTCCGTTTTCTCCACATCCACGCCAACATCTGTAGTTTATATTTACTCACACTTTCTTATGTAAGATAGATCACAATTATAGCCCAGGATGAAGGAGAGAAATGGAGTGGGTTTGATAGAGGGAGAGTAAATGGTAGGACCACACCTATGGAGCATATTGCAAGGGCACAAGACAAATCTACCAAGTATAGAACATAAATGTCTTAACAGAATATTCAAGTAAATGAGGCAAAAACTATATTAATTAATTTTATGTAAGCACTGCAAATTGTATAAAAAAAAATCAATACATTGTGTCCCACATATGCATAAATGTATTCATGATCTATGTGTATATGACTTAATAAAAGGAAAAAATAAAGAAATAACTCTAGAAAAGATGGCACACGAATGAATACAAAGTGCCTTGAATATAAGCTGCTTTAAAGTGAATGGGGAAAAGAACATTTTAGAAAGAAATAGAAGTACATTGTATCAGTTCCTCTGTTTAAGATGTCTCATATGTTAAAAATTAATATATGTTTATGTTATTTAACACTTTAACATTCACACACAGAAATCATTTCTAAATACATCTACAGAAGCCTTCTGATTTTAAGTTAATTATCAATGATTTTATATGTTTCATAAGTGAAAGTTTTAATAGTTCATATCTCACATTTATTGGAATAAATTCTTTGCCCCTTACTACTTTATCTCCCATTCTTAGTAAAGGTCTAGAATTGGAACTAAGGACATAGAGATGAGAATGCCACCTGACTTTTTTTGTTTTTTGAGACACAGCCTCAAGCTATCCCCCTGGGTAGAGTGCCATGGCATCACAACTCATAGCAACCTCCAACTCCTGGGCTCAAGCGAGTCTCCCGCCTCCGCCTCCCAAGTAGCTGGGACCACAGGCCCCCGCCACAACGCCCGGCCATTTTTTGGTTGCAGCCATCATTGTTGTTTGGTGGCCTGGGCTGGGGATTCGAACTTGCCACCTTAGGTGTACGTGGCTGGCGCCTTAGCCGATTGAGCCGCAGGCGCCGAGCCTGCCACCTAACTTCTAAGCAATTAAACTGACTCAGTATTATAAAATATTCCAGATAATCAAATCTTTTAATGGCATGTAGGGTCTGATCTACATAGAAGGAACTAAGAAAAATAAGAGTAAACATGTATTTGCACCATGTTTGAAGCAGAAACTTCACTATGTGTTTGGGAATGGGAGTGTCCCAGGACAGGAGTGCTCTTCAGCCTCCATGTCAGATAGAGTAGACCCTGCAGCCCAGCACAGGACTGCAGCTTGGGTGATATCAACTATCAACTGTTTTTCATCCTTATGTATAGGATGTTATGAGCAAAAATAGATAAAGAGGTAAAATATATAACTGTGGCTGAAATCTCTAAGACTTAGAAATTGTTCACAAACACTGTCACCTAAATCTTTGCTGAAATGTCCAGCTCCCCTAGTGGACTGTTCAGAACCAAATTATGTCTCTCAGTGTTCCTTTCTGAGCAATGTATTTGAGTTGTAGCAGTTTCGACTTTTGTCTCTGATAACCAGAAAGGACAGCTTCTACCAATAGTCTAGCACAGACATTTCCCAATGAGAAAATATCTTCAATATAAAGAATTCCTACAACTCATTTCTAAGACAACTCCATTTTTTTTGAAGAAAATTAAATTGAACAAGAATGTCACAGAAAGGAGACATTCAAATAGTAAAGAAGGAAAAAATTCTCAGCATCATTAGTAATACGGGAAATATAAATTAAAAGTACACTGATATATGACTAAAAACCTACCTGAATGGCAAAAATTAAAAACAAACAAACAAACAACAACAACAAAAAACATAGAATTCCCCAAACTGACAAAGGTACAGTTTAAATTAAATTAAATTTGGCTTAAAATTACCTTTATACATAGCAAACCACAACCTAACTTAATATGTGAACAGACCACAACCTAACTTAAGAACGTCTTCTAACATAGAGACAAGACTTGGCCAATCACGGCAGCTGAGTTTTCAGCTGAAAACTACTCAAGAGATGTCCCAATAAGGCAAACACCAAGCTGTAGCCCACATCTGGATGGTATTTCCACTTCATTCTATAAATATTGCCATTGTTGCATGGAGTACTCTGAATCTTTACTGATTCAGGATGCTGCCCAATTTATAAATCATGTCTTTGGTCAAATAAATGCTATTAAAATTAATTTAGCTAAAGTTTGTCTTGCAAGATTTTCAAAGAAATGGTCCAGAGTAGATCCTTGGTAGTCCCAAGAACACCGATTGGCCAAGCCAAGGGACCTTTCAGGGCTCGTTGTGCTCATTGATCGCCACAGCAACTGGGGTTTTGAGATCTCTCTCTCTCTCACATACCAGACTCCATGAATTCATATGTTGATGTCTCTGGTTTATTTGAGCAATTTTTGGACTATACTGGGTCCAGCATCAGATTGAATCTGATAACTAACTGGGTCCAAATAGAGGACTCAGGTAAGGGCCTTTTACTAATGTAGTCATCTCAACCTTAGGAATCTGAGACACCACCTCTGGGACTCCAGCTAATTTTATGTACAAGAATTTTAATCCCAGAATTTGTCCATTTTAAAGAAAAAAACCCAACAACTTAACCTTGCTAAAGACAACTTAGAATTAAAATGATCACAATGTAGAAGTTTTGACTTAGATAAAACCCACCCTGGTCAAAAACTGCAAAAAAAAAAAAAAAAAAAAGATGACTTATAGAAGACAAATGAAAAAAAATCTTAAAAGTATATTTCACAAATATCAAAACTTTAAATCTAAAGTCAAAACTTTAGATATCTGAGAAGGAGAATTTGTTCCATTGGCCAGAAAAATAATTTGGATTCAGATATTCTTTAATATATTCATTTTATATCTGGCACATGGACAATATTTTATAATAAATGGTAAAGAAAGTTAAGATCTTACATACATAACATCTGTATGTCTGTATAGAGACATGTATTTATAAGATTTTTCTATCTCCTATGAGATAACTAAATTAAATTATAAAGATATCTACTTATTTGTATTGGAGAAAAATTAGTAGCTATAAATAAAATATTCTCTCAGAAAAATGAGAGCTAACCCAAATGCTTTCCCAGTGTGTGACGTGGGTAATCCTTGGTAAATAAAGAATACTGCTGTTTGGTTTGACTCACATAGGCCTACCATCAGAGTTTTCAGCACTAAATATAGTACAGATGTACAAGTCTTCTTACCTAGGTTTACTGGTAAGATAATTTTATATCATCTCTATATTATAAAATTCATTAGCAAATAATAATGAAAAGAAAAAGAAGAACTTAAGATTATGACTGGCCCTTTCATGATTTCATCTTTATAGGCAATCTAAGCATAATTTTAAAATATAAGTCAGTTAATAGATGTAAGAAAGATAACATTCCCACAAAAAATTTGCCTTTCCTGGACCTCTTCTACCAGAAAGTACATTTTAAACACCAAGAATGAAAATTTGAGGCTGATGCAAATTCATATAAAAAACAATTTAATTCTCAGGCCTTGCCAAAAACATTAAAAAATGTAACAAAGAAAAAGAAAAAAAGAAAAACCTGAAGAGGGTAGAGCTGTGGTTTTTTGTTTTTTGTTTTTTTTTTTGCCGTTTTTGGCTGGGGCTGAGTTTGAACCCGCCACCTCCAGCATATGGGACCAGCACCCTATCCTTTTGAGCCACAGGCACCGCCCAGAGTTGGGTTTTTCAACCCACACCATAGCAAACTGTTGTGCCATGAAAGGACCTTAGGTATGCCATGAAGATTTTTGAAGATCATTAATTAAATTAATTTCAAAGGAGTTCAGAGTACAGGACATATTCTTTTTTTTTTTTTACTCTATTTTTTTGATCAACATAATTTAAAGCGTGCTGCAGAAGTTTGACATGAGAAAAAAAAAAGTGTGCCATGAAACAAAAAAGGTCTCAGAAAACACCTAGATAGGGGTAACATCTTTCCTCCTTTACAGTTTTTTGTTACAGAGAAACTAAAGACATTGGGACTGTCAGCAAACATGGAAATGTGGCATGGTCTGGGACACATTGACAAATTACACTCTGAGAACACATATGATTCTAGAAATTATGATTTATAGATTTGTGGATCTACAGATTGCAGGCATGATGGTCTATAATTGCTTGCTTCCTACTGTCCACTGGAAAGTAAGACCATTAAAAGTTAACTACTCTAATTAACATAGGTAACTAAAATTGCTACACATAATAAGAAAAACAGCTCTCTATGCAAGTGGGCAAGCAAGGTAAGATGGGTGTTTCTTAAGAAAATGCTCTAAGGCATGAGGATACTTTGTTCTGTTAGAATAAAAGAGTAATTTTTTGGCCTATACTAGAAATGACTGGTCCAAAATGGTAAAGAAAAACTGTAGGACAAATTCCGAATGGATTAAAAAAATGCAATAGGTTTGGGAAAGATATATGCTGTGGAAGGAATTTTATGTGTGGTTAAGATGGCTAAGATTAGAAGGACATGATAACTTTTTCTAAAAGTTCATATTCATATTAATAATGCAACTGATGCAAAACTAGAGTTTGGCCCACTCTGTTAAAACAACAATCATTTCTTGGAATACTGTCCTGCTCTTAAAGGAACTTATAAAAGATTATTTATTTTTTCGTGCATTTTAGATAATTGGCCTGGGAAACACAGAGTCTGAATTTTATGAAAATAATTTCCTTGCTTCATGTTGTCTTTGTTAGGTTGTCACTTAAGAAATCCAAATCCTCTCTATTAAAAAAGCTAAGCTTTTTCTGCAACTATGTTACATTCTGCATTTTCCTTTGAAGTCTTTTAATTACTACTTTGATTGAATACATGACTGTTGTTCACAGTAATGTGTGATCCTATTTTGATGAAGTGTTTTAAGCCTCTGATATTTTTGATGAACTTCCCCCAATCAAATTCTAAATTGTTTCTATTAACTTGGAATTAACTTTGGGGTTTTTACACCTAATTTTGGAGAGCATTTCAAAAGGATACTTCTTCTTATAAAGACAGAGATATGAAACTACTAAGGCATATTTGCCATATTAAATTATATGGGAAATATCAGGTGACAAGTAATGCTCAGACTTCTTTGAGCTATATTTGTATGGATGTTTTATTAATACGCATTTCAGAAATTCTACAAAATTTTAAGAAATCTAATAGTCCTGGTATAATGCTATCAGTCATACCTCTGGTTATTATCTTAAAACATTATTTGTAACAGATATAACTGAATTTCCTTGTTAATTATGTTATTGTCCTGAAGTCTCATCAGATCCTTAACCACGGTGACTTTAATTCTTATCATTAACAGATAGTTGTTTGTTCCAGGACTTTTCTGAGCAGCTATATGCCTAGACAGTTTCATTTTAAAGGAAATTCATGGAAATGATTTTTTATAACATTATGATAATACCAATGGTCTGGATAAAAATTCCCAGAACTTTCAAAAAGAAGTAGAGTGGTTCAAAACACTGCTAAGAAGACATCAAGAAGAACAGGAATTAATTAAATACTGAGAAAATTATTAGTCAGATTTTCATGCTAAATCGGGCAGTACTAACATTTTTAAGACAGACAATTTAAATAAACTCCTTAAGATTGATACAAGTCAGGCAATGTCTGTGGCTCAGGGGGTAGAGTGCCTGCCCCATATACCAAGGGTTCAAACCACCGGCTCTGGCCAAGCTGCAGCAAAGAAATGACTGGGCGTTGTGGCAGGTGTCTGCAGTCCCAGCTACTCAGGCGGCTAAGGCAAGGGAATCGTCTGACCCCAGGAATTGAAGGTTGCTGTGAGCTGTGGGATGCCATGGCACTCTACCAAGGACAATAAAATGAGACTCTGTCTCTACACACACAAAAAAAAATTATACAAGTCAAATTACCTGTAATAACCAGTTTAATAAACAGTCCTATGTATGTGACTACAAAAACACACACACACACAAAAAAAAAAAAAAAAAACCCTGGCATCTAAGGATGTAAATTTGATGCTAAGCATGCATTCCCAGAAGACCCAGACAGCCATCTAGTTTTCTTCTGAGTCCTTGAAGCTTCCATTATTAAAAGCTCTCTACTATATAACTCATGATGGAATGAGCAAAATGATCTAAATCCTGAAAAAAAAAAATTGGTGGGGTGACTTTCTAAAATTGCTAAAATAGTTTATAACCAATGGTTTGTTTGTCAAAATCATAATCTTGGAAAGATAATCAAAACTTCAGGTGGTGTATTTTCACACCTGATGGACAATCTGAACATTTAAAATTGGGCTGCTTTCAACTGTCACCTTCAGTGTGATGTCAGTAGGGTGATGTGTCTACAGTCCATGGAACACTAGGGATTTGTGGCTGTCATCAGAAGCTAGGAGAGAGAGAACAGATTCTACTTCAGAGCTCTAGAATGAATCAATGCTATGACAACTTTGATTGATTTACGTAGTCTTCAGAACGAAGACAGAATAAATTTCTGTTCTAAGCCACCTAGTTTGAGGTAACTTGTTACTACAGTCCTGGGAATCTATTATATTCACTTTATCACTCTCGTCTACTCATATGTACTAAGTTACAGAGGCCTCAAGAGATATGAAAATTCACATGATCAATCTTCTTATCCATGTATGAGCTGGACTGTACTGTCAAAAGGAAAAGCCACAACACTCAGGGTATTAAAATAATAGAAAGTCAACAGTTTAGATTCATTACTGTCTCCAACCTGGTCAGTTTTTAAAATAAAATTTTAACTTTTAATTGTTTGGGGAAGTGACAACCATCTAAAATGGCAATGACCACCACACAATTATTAAAACCACTCATTTAATGGCTACTTTGAATTGGAGGCAAAGGCAAAATCAACCACCTGGATTCACGCCTCCCTTCTACCACGGATAGCTAAAGAATTTGGAGAAAATTTCTAAATGTTATGTCTCCATTTTCCTTCTTTTCTGTAAAATACTGATGATATTAGCAACTGAATCATGGTATTGTAACGACTGCAAAAGATTCTTGTAAATTTATGTAAGACATATGGTCAGAAATGGATAGTAAGAAGTACTTGATAAATCTTAATTGTTTTCTGGTGGCAAACATTTTTTGTGGTGGTCTTACTTTTTCTGAGATTACTAATAATACTAATTACTAATAATTAGACTAATCATTGACTTCTGAATAATATGAATTTGCATAAAAGGATTTATGTAATTATTGAAATTCCCAAACCCGTTTGATTCCTTATATGGAATTGTCGAGTTTAACAAATATTACTTCATCTTTGGGGCGAACATACTCCATCTTTTTGAGTTTTTTGATTAATAGTTAAAGAAGCTGTGGTTTTAAGAGCTGGACTGGAGATGTTACTTAAAGCAGGTAGTAGTACAGCCATAGCTGGTGTAACCAGTATGGCTGATGGTGGTCACTGTGGCTTCATTTATTTGAAAATGTTCAAGGTTGTTAAATAGTCACTCACTCAGTGACTCTGTTGATTCTTCTTCTAAAGTTGGTATTAGCTTTTAGAACAAAAAGAACTAAAACTACCCGTTTATGAAAACTCCACCCTCTATTATATGCAAATTAATGAAAACAAAAAGGAGGAAATATGTTTTCTTTCTCGCTATTTTTAAGATATATATAAGGAAAGCTTATCTAAATTATTCTGATTAAATTGTGCATAATGGGAAAAAAAAGATACAGAAAGGAAGATCATATGACTGATTAGCAATGAAGTTACAGAGCCAATCTACCAGCTTTCCCATCAACATGTGCAGAAAACTTTACAGGTAATTTATAATCTATTTTTTTAAAGATTTTTGTCACAAACACAATGCAGCTAATATGAGGTCAGGCCTCTATTTTGACATACAGCATATTATAATTTTAAAAGCAATGCTATTATAAAATCATTTGTACACTAGTCAAATAAATTTTCAAAGGGAAAAACAAATACACAATAAAAATATTTCCACAGGGCCCTGCTCTTCTAATGGAAATGCTAAATACAATAGCAAGAAATGTTTGCTAATTAAAATCCATTTTTAAGCTTTCAATTTCATTGTTTTTTCTATTTAAATCAGTAGCAAGAGGGAAACAAACAATATTTTTAAAAGGAGGAACCTGATGAAAAGATACATAAATGCTACTATTGATTTGATGTTCTGTTATTTTTTATTTTCAAAGGGAAATTGGATCACACATGCATAAATATATATGATGAAAATAAAATTTTAAGGTACTATTTTATTTGTTGTGTTTAATTAAAACAGGTGTAGCTCACACTTCAGAATTTTTAATTTTTAAACATATTATAGCTGAGAATTTGGTTTCTTTTCAATAAAGAGTTTTCTGAGTCTACTGACTGTGATACAGAGAACACAGAATTGGTAATCTGTTGGATTAAGTTCTTGTACTGATTCTGTTACAAGCTTGCATGAAGTCATTCCCAGGGAAGGCCTGGATCAGATAAATTCTTTATAAACCATATGTTATACTCTAGATACTGTGTTTTTTTCTCAAGAAAAACACACTAGGACTTATTTTCAGGGGATGTCTTCCTTTCCACACCGAAATTCATCTGCATAACCATGCCCATACCTAGGTCTTATTATCGGGGTAGAGCTTATATTTAACAAATGCATAGAAATCCTGCTAGGGCTTATTTTTTGGGTAGGTCTTATTTTGGGGGAAACACGGTAGATACACTCTCTCTACTTCACATACTTACTATAGAATAAATTAGGTAAAACATGCACATAACATTACTTTTCAAGGTGATATGTGAAGAACAAAATGAGGTAACAACAATACTAGTTTTCTTAGAACAAATACATGCATTTATAAGTCAGGGTTCAATCAGGAAAATAGAAATTAGTGCTTTAAGAGAATGATCATTAGTGTTTTAAAAGAATGATTTAAAACAAAGTATTAGTTGGTTGAGGCTTTTGGAAGGCAAGAGGAATAAAAGTCAGGAAAGCTACCAGAGGTCTTCAGGTGATAAAGATGTAAAGAAGTCAGAAGAAGCTTGAAGCTGTGATCTCAGATGCTTGCAGGAGAAGAGGCAGGTTTGCAGGAGGACGACTGATATCATGTGGTTACCCCTGTGTTCTGCTTTAAGCTCATATGTCAGCCTGCTTTTGCAGTGCGAGCCACAGTGGCTGCTGCTGCTCGTCTACCAGATTGCCTGAAAGTGATTCTCATGGACAGAATCTACTCATGGACCTAAATGCCAAGGATTCTGGAAAATGTAGTTCTTGGATTTCCAGCTTGCACCTAGGAGGGGAGCTGATAGATTGAGGAAATTGGGGCTCTATTAACAATGAATGATATTGGTATCCAAATACAAAACTAGATTATAAATTCCTAATAGTGTTTTCTAGTATACATTAGCAGATAAAGGATTTTGAGGGCTTTGCTCCTCCAAATTACACTGCAGGTATAGGGACTATTCTAACTTTGCTTAAAAATGAATTTATTCTGAAAGTCTGTGCCTAAAATGTATTAACTTTACGTTGTTCTGTCTTGCACTCAGGTGTGACTGAACTCAGAATAATAATACTGAGAACAACGTGCCTTAGCAGAAGTTTTCACCACATATAAATGAAGACCAAAGAACTTGCTGAAAGAGTTTATATGTTTTTGCAAACTTCTGTGATATCAGTGGGTTCTTGGGCATCACTTGATAGTCTTTGAAATCTGGGTCCATAGCTTCTGACTGATACCAGCTATTAAGGTATCTGTGACCTTACAGAGACTTTTGGTTCACTTTGATTTCAAAAACAAAAACGATTAGTTAATATGGGCTGCAAAAGTAGACTGCCTCAGGAAAGCTAGTGCATATTAAGAGCCCAGACTTTGGAGCAGGATACTTTAATTTAAAGACCAATTTCAAAAGCATACTAATAGCATGGTAGCACTCAAATTTCATAACATTTATGTGCCTCAATTTTCCCATTCACTAAATGGAATAAAAAAATCACCTACTTCATAAAATACATTATGGACTTAGAATATATTAGCTATTTTTAGAGTATGCTGTCTTTTTGCCCTTATTGTACTTAAGAGAACATTCTAGGGGTTAAAGTTACTATTTGCTAGACTTTTTATCACCATAATAAAGCACGATAAATTGCAATCCAGGTTGAATTTGTCTCCTGCCTAACCTTTGTCAGGCACTATGCTGTTTTTACACATTTTCTCATTCATTTTTATGCTCTCCCACATTTATGCACTGACCTGCTTTTACAAGAGCATTGTGGTGGAGGAACATATACACTGTAGCCAGAACACCAGGTTGGGATCCCAACCCCACCACTTAGTAGCTGTGTGACTCCATGCAAGTTTCTTAACTTCTCTGTGTCTCAGTTTCTTCATTTATAAAAGTGAAACGTTGTGTGTGCCACTTTTTTTGTATTTCAGGTTAAACATAAAACACTGAGCATAATTAATAGAGTACTAGCTACTATTATTATTCTTGCTCTGAAAGTGATAGATATGATCTCCTACAGCTATAGATATCTTTAAAATTCCTGCCAATCAAAAGCAACTGGCCCAGATTTTCTGCATTTCCCTTCTGAGCAATGTGGTTGGATCCAAGAACGTGCTTGTTTTCCTGGTATTTTGCAAATACTTACTCTGAAAAGTTTATAGAACACAAACAAACAAAAATGAATTCATACATGTGGTTACAGACACATATATACATATTCATGTTTGCATTTTTAGCAAAACTCGCAATGTACACTTATAGTGTTTATAATGTTGACGCCACTTTTGCCAAATACAGCTGAGATACGAAATCTTTTTTTTAACTTTCCTTTATTTACACCTCTCTATATATGAATATTCTTTTCACAGTCTTGTATATACATACACACAAAAATATACCTGATTTAAACACTTTTCTGAAAGTATTTAGAAATATCTAAGAACATATAAATTATCTTGGAGAGTTATATGAATGATTTCCTGGATTTCTCTCTTTTTGAATGACTTTATTCACCTTGCTTGGGCCCAAAATCTATTTTATCAGCATCAGTTTAACTAAGCATTAAGGTGTTTATAGCTGAAAAGCCTCAACATAGCAGGATTTGTTTTCTTCCAGTTGAAGAGAATCGCTGGATCCAATCCAATAATAATAATAATGAATATTAATAATAAACCCATTAGTGATACTAATTAATGTTCGTTTTGTAATAAATATACTAAGTCTTGATACCTTTAATTGGAATGAAGGAATTTAATTTTTTACCGCAGGTACTATATACTGATTTTACAAAATTTCTACAGTCATAATGTTATTTATAAAATTTATTGGTTAAAGGAAGGAAAGGAAGGAAGAAATATATCATATTTTTAGCTTAAGGTCATTTAGCATTTTCTTCCTTATGGATATTTGGAGTAATCCAATGGTGTTTAAGTGTCTGTGAATCACTTGAATCATTGTATTTACTGATTCATATATTGGGTGACAAAAGCTACCATAATTTATGTTACTTTTTACATATGTATAGAAATATATTTTATTAACAATAATTCACTCTCAAAGTAAAAGAATATTAAATATACCGTGTATCAATTAAGTAAAATCTATTGCTGCCTCAGAATGTCTTGACAGTTTCATATATATCAACTGTTAGTAAAAGTTCTTGATTAAAGCTTTCAGTTCTCAAACTGGTATAATCAACCCTCTTTGGAATAAGATAAATTTATTGGTAGAGTCTTGATAGAGGACTCTTTGAAATCCCAGCTCACTGGACATAGATTCGAATCATGTGCTCTTCAGCATGTTTGGAAGTAGACATCACCACCTTCCAAAAATATAGGTGTTCTCTCTGTGATAGTTTCTACAACATTTATTAAAATTATGCATTTGTTTGTTTGATCTGCATCTCCATGAAGAGGCTGTTAACAATATGATGAATTGACAAGAGGGAGTGCGTCTATCGTCAAGTCCTGAAATCAGCTTAGTGCCTATAATTCATATAGTCAGGAAACATTTTATAGAGGGCTCCTAGCCTGGAATAAATATAACAAGTGCATAAAACAGATAAATTCTAGATCCTTATGAGCTTATAGTCAGAAACAAATATTAAAAAATAAAACATAGGCTTGGCGCCTGTGGCTCAAGCGGCTAAGGCACCAGCCACATACACCTAAGGTGGCAGGTTTGAATCCCCAGCCCAGGCCCACCAAACAACAATGATGGCTGCAACCAAAAAATGGCTGGGCGTTGTGGTGGGCACCTGTGGTCCCATCTACTTGGGAGGCTGAGGCAGGAGACTCGCTTGAGCCCAGGAGTTGGAGGTTGCTGTGAGCTGTGATGCCATGGCACTCTACCCAGGAGAATAGCTTGAGGTTCCATCTCAAAAAAAAAAAAAAAAAAGAAAAAGGAAACATAAATACATATGTATGAGATAGGTAATATAGACATATAGATAGATAATGTCTGAACTCAGGCTGCCATAAGAAATTACAATAAATGAGGTAGAATATGTAACAATTTATTTTTCACAATTCTGTGGACTGGGAAGTTCAAGTTAAGGGGTAAAACTATGAGTTTCTTGGTATTGGCTCCCTTTCTGGCTTGTAGATGGTTGCTTTCTTGCTGTGTCTTCACATCATGGAAAAAGAGACAAGAAACCATCTATCTCATATCGCTTCTTGTAAGGTCACTCACTAATCCCATGATCAGCACTCCATCCCCATGGTCCCATCTAAACTTAAGTACCTTTCAAATGCCACATCTGTTGACACTATCACTATGAAGTTATGACTTCAACAAATGAATTTTGGAGAGGAGAATTCAGTTCATTACAGAGATATGTGGACATTTTGACTGGATTGTAAAAAAACCTTCTTTGAAGATCATGGTAAGCTGTTAGCAACATTAAGGAAGGAAGTACCATGGTGTAACTTGGTATAATATATATATATGGCATTCTTTGGAATGAATAGCTAAAGGATAATTCTTCTGTTTTAACAAAGGAGGGAAAATGAGGGTTGTTGCTATTGGCCTTGTTCATTTCATAGTGGGAAGTTAAGAGAGCCCCCATATGTTTTCTGTTGCCTCAAAATAGATTCATTATTTGAGGTAAAGTAATGAGGAGGGATGGAGAATGTGAAGGGCAGTAAGTTGTAAATACCCATTGGAAAGAGTTGAGGCAGACAGACAGGCTCTCCTGGGTTTAAAGGAAGCCAGTGACAACAATCACCAGGATTGTTTTCAGTAGCATTCAGCTGAGTTCAGACTAAAAGATCAGTTTTTACAGGGGCCAGGGTACAGACTAGGAGACAATGGATTTTAATACTTGCAAATTGTTGTAATATAATAATAGGTTTGAGAGACTGACCTAGATTTGCAAGGAGTAGGGAAGGTGGGATGAAAAGTTTGGATAGAGCGAACATAGTCAATGAGTGGAAGGTCTTGATACTTTCCCTCTTGTTTAAATTAATCCATAACTGTTCTTGAATTCTCAAATCAAATTTTCATTTTTCAGATTAATGAAAAACCTAATAAACTAATTGCAGGTGTCTGGTATTGTACACCAAGATGTGCTGTTCATATCTCCTCAAGGAAGGACCTGATAGCAGCTGTACAGAATGTGGTCATCAGATGACTTTCAGCTATTAGCAACTTCAAGGTTTGCTCAGCTGCAGACAGCTGCCTTGTCCAGGTCATATGCTTTCCAGAGTTGCCTGAATCCAGAGATGAGAGAGGTGAGGTTACAGAGGAGGTCTGCCATTCTAGCTCAGTAGGGAACATTGGAACATTCTGATGGAAATTCACTTCAGAGCCCCCCTTGCCTAAATGGCTTTGTAAAATGTACATGATACTTAAATCTTCTCTCTTCATTAATTTTTCCTTCCTGTTATGGACTGAGTCTTTACCCCTGAAATTTGTGTGTTGAACCTCTACCCCTAATATGACTTTATTTGAAGACAGGGTCTTTTGAGAAACAATCAAGGTTGAACAAGGTTGTAAATAGAACTAGTGTCATTATGAGAAGAGGAAGGGACACCAGAGATGTTAGTCTGTCTGTGTGTGCATAGAAAAATGACCGTACAAAGGATACAACAGGAACAGCCTTCTGCAAGTCATCAAGAAAACTCTCACCAGAAACCAACCCTCATAGAACCTCATTCTTGAACTTATACCTTCCAGAACTATAAATAAATAAATTTCTGTTGTGTAAGCCACACATTATGTAGTGTTTCACTGTGGCAGCCCAAGTAGTCTAATACACTCCTCATTCCTTTAATAGATCATTATTCCTAATAAACATCTTTCACCTCCACCACTCAGCATTCTGCATCTGTAGAACCACAACCTTTCCTCTTTCATTCCCCCCTGAATAGTGACTTCAAGGAAGACTGGAAATACCATACTGTTTCCTTCAGCACCCTTGCATAATCCTAACATGAAAATTACTTATAGTTGACTTTTCCCAACTGGGTTATAGACTCTTTGATGGCAGAAAGTATGTCACATTGACAAGTGTATCTTGAGACAACACCAACTTTTCTTGAATGGGTAAATGATCATGGCATCATTATGCCATTTGCTTGCAACAAATTTTCCATTTAGCACCTACTTCTACATTTCTGAACATCAAAACCTAGGTTTTGCTGGCCACTAATTGTGTGACCCTGGATATATATATTCTACTTTGTGGTATCTAGATATACCTTGCCTCAAAATTACTCTGGCTTTCTGTGCTATGGACAATGGTAAAATGTTCCTGACTGAACACGTTGATGATTTTCTTAGACTTGCTTTTTGTTTCTAATTCCCAATTTTCTATCCTATCTCCACTGCTGCATCCAGTAAAACCTAAATAGATATTATTTCCAGGTGGATCAAGAAAACCCTTCACATGTTTATGAGAATATTTTTTTATCTGAGTACCCCAAGTTGCTCCTTTGATCTCCCCTTATGTAGATAGGCATAGTTTCATCTTTATGTTTGTAATAGTATTAAATATGAAAAATTAAGAGCTATGAACTACTAACTTATGTCTTAGTTTGGCAAGAATATCATTGCCAGACTAAAGAAGAACTTGGTAGCATAGTAGTTTAGGACAGAACTTTAAGCAGATAGTAGTGACAAGGAAAAACAAATAGGTCATATTTTTGTAACCTATATTTTTCTTTGTAACAAGGAAAACCAGAACAACTCACACCATCTGACTTATTTCCATGAATTTCCAGAGAGCTAGATAAGTATATTGTGCTAACCCATGTTTAAAGAAAATGCTTAGAGCATGTTTACAAACTTTAATCCCATCACTGACCACTGTCCATAATACAGGATTAACTTTTTCCCTAATTAACTTTTTTCCTTTGCAAATGAGCATGTAGGTTTCTGTCCACCTTGTTTAGGAGAAAGCTTTATATCCATTTTGACAATGTGCAGGACAACATACAGCCTTTTTTTATTTTCTCTTAATTACATGGTTGAATATGTGTGTTTCACCTTGAGGGGTAGGAGAAAATCAACAGGGTTGACTTTTATTTACTATGGTTACTAACATTGATTTACTATGGTTTTCTTGCCCTGCACATTGTCTATCTAATTTATCTATCTATCTACCTATCTATCTATCTATCTAATCTCTCTATGTATGCATTTAACACATTCTTGCACCATTATTATTGCACAGAGCATGAATTAAGATGCCAAAGGCTATGTAACCCTCAACTATCTGTAGCCCACTGGTTGCCCTTAAGCAATCTTACCTCTCAATGAGAAAAAAATCATATGTGTCAGTACAGTGCCAGTGATTCAGAATCTCATTGGAACAGAACTTGAAAATTTTGGCTCTTCGAAGTCATTTACATTCCATTAGAATATTTGATTACATTTATATGTCCCAAGAGGTGATGTAATTTATTGTTAGTGTTTCTTTCCTTCTAAAAAGATATTATTTGCCACCATAATTATCTTAGGAAGAAAAAAAAGAACACTGGGATAATTAGTAAAATAATTTTACTTCAGGTCTTCCTCTCCCTGATTTTTGTTGCACAAACAATACTTTTCCCCAAGGTGATTGCTATAGAGAAAAAGCAAACTAAGGCTCGGCGCCTGTGGCTCAATCGGCTAAGGCGCCAGCCACGTACACCTAAGGTGGTGGGTTCGAATCCCCAGCCCGGCCCACCAAACAACAATGATGGCTGCAACCAAAAAATGGCCGGGCATTGTGGAAGGCCCCTGTGGTCCCAGCTACTTGGGAGGTGGAGGCAGGAGACTCACTTGAGCCCTGGAGTTGGAGGTTGCTATGAGCTGTGATGCCATGGCACTCTACCCAGGGGGATAGCTTGAGGCTCCGTCTCAAAAAAAAAAAAAGAAAAAGCAAACTAAAATAAGAGCTGGAGAAGTTGAGAGAGGAAGAGAAAGATGGGGCTAGGAGGAGGGAGAGAAAGACAGAGAGCAAGAAACTCAACCTCAAATTTTTCTTACTAACAACTGACTACAACATCTTTACTGAAAATTGAGTTTATTTTTATTTTGGTTTGATACCAAACTTGGCTACTTCTTGACATTATAAAATATTTATATTTTATATTTAAAGAAAACAAAGTCAAATATCATTAAGCTAAGGATAATGTATATCTAATAGTTTGTAACAGTCTATAGCCATATGAAAATGTATTTAATAATCATGCTTGCTTTTCCTAAATTTGCTTTAGCTTAGTGCCTGCTGCAGCTAAGATGTTAAATAGATCTGCCTAATGAATGAATGAATTGAAATTTCATGAGCTTCTGTCTTTAGTGAATCTTCACTCTTCATGATGAACAGACTTTATTCCAAGTCAAAACTTCTCCAAATAAATTCAGCAGTGTAATGAAGGCATGCCAGTTCATAATGCAAGACATTACTTTTATGATTACTGCTTGTATTTTATTAATGTACTAGCTAATATATTACAGAATTAGTTTTTGGGTAGAAGTTGTCGGGATGCAGTGATCTGGAGGCAAGGGGTTGGCTAAAATAAAAGGGGCAAGACTCTCCAACTAAGATGTGTCTGGTCTTTTATAAAGGAAATTTATTCAGACTTCTTGCAACTAAATAATTTCCACTTTGTTTTTTAATGCCAAAGGCAACTACTGTGGGTTGAGGGCCTTGCCAGTAGGAGATGGCCATTCATGCAATCAGAACTACTAGAAGAACGATTTTTTTTCAGAATGTTATCCTGTTCTTACTTGTGAGTCTGTTCATATAATTAAACAAAAAATGAAATCAAGCCCAAAAAACAACAAAAACAAAAACCCAGCCATATCTTGCTTGTTGATGTTTTAACTATACTACTTTGCCAGAACCTACTCACAATATTCAGCGTAGGTTTTTTGTTTGTTTGTTTGTTTTGTTTTTCTTTTTTTAACCAAGATCATATCTAAGACCTTTTAGAAGTAGCTCAAAACCGTGCCTTTGTGATAAATCTTTGACTCCTGCCATCAATCTCTGAACTCTTGAACATATTGTCTTTGGGCAATTCCAGAGGATTTGCCCACTTAATGCATACTTAATAGATGCCAGAGGAATAATAATGAATGATCCTGTTTTATAGATGAGCAGAACCTACCTAAATAGGTTTTGTATTATGTTGCACCACTAAAATGTATTAGTTTTTACCATAGAAGAACAACGTGACTATATGTCAAGATGATCAAATCATATCATACTGCTTACCTATGATCAATTTATAAATAGTAATAATGTTTTGAAATAATGTTTAAATATTACTAAATTATTGATGGATAGGTAATGTCTGCAAATGTTTCCCCCTTCACCATTCACATTTCATTGGAAAACAAGACTACTTTCTACGTATTCATTTAATTTATTTTTAAATTTTTTAATTCAGGTATTTTGACTTAGAATGTAGAAATTGATCTGAGTCCTTTCCAGTGACCTAATGAAAGATTCCAAAGGGAAGAAAAATACAAGCTTATACATAACATTTTTAAAAATGCAATTATTTGAGATCCCAAACTGGGTCAGAGACCTAGTAGATGATCTATTTGAATGGCATGTGTGAGTATTAATTTTATGTGTCAACTTGAGTAGGTCATCATACCCAGATATTTGGCCAAATACCAATCAAGATCCTGTATGAAAGTATTTCTTAGATGAGATTAATATTTAAATCAGTGTACTCTGAGTAAAGCAGATTATGCTTCATTATGTAGTTGGGTATTATCCACTCCAGCTAAAGGTTTTGTGGGAATAAGACAGGTCTATTGAAAAAGGAATTCTGTCTCCACACTCAACACCAATTCTTCCCTAGGTCTCCATCCCCCTGGCCTGGTCTCCAGATTTTGGATTTACCAGTCCCTATAATCACATGAGCCAATTCCTTAATCCACCTACCCTCTTCACTGGCTATCATTCCCTAGAGAATCCTGACTAATTACAGCATGGTCTCCACATTCAAGGAGTCACAATCTGGCAGGGATTAAACCACATACAAAAAAATGTGTGAATATACACACACTTTCAATGACAATATGAGAGAGGTAAGTGGTATATAGATGTTCACACATCTGTAAAAAGAATGTCACAATGACACTGACTCTGAGTGAGAATTTCCTTTGTGATGTTCAGTGGGACAGCATGTGTGTGGTTACCTGTACATATGCTTTCCCAGCCTTTTCATTCCCAACCACTCACAAAAAATGAGTGTTTAAGAAAAGTGGCTGAAAGATCATCAGAGAATGTATTTCACAGCTTGCGTGTTATATGACAGATCAGCTTGATGTGTCCCAATTTTCTGCAGAAAGTATCAGTACAAGAGACTGCAAAAATGGCACAGTTAAAAAAAAACAAACAAACACAGTGTAAACATTCATTTCAAAAAATGGATCCCAAATGAATCCAAAATTCTGCATATAGTGCAAGGGACGTTCAAAAACATTAGAATATTAGGCTCGATGGTGAGCTAGGCATATATAGAATGAACTGCAGTATTGTGATATAACAATGTATAATATTCTACGAAGAGTGAGACAATGTTTCTGAAGAGAGACCTGGAATCACAACTACCTCCTGCCATGAAATCATATTCAATTTGACAGAACTGGTATCCTATTTCTTAGAATTTAGAAAACTTTATGTTCTTACAACAAAAAAATGACTGGGGATTGCTCTGGGTGCTTTCTAGCTTATAGAAAGTGTTTCCTACTCTTTCTTTTCAAAATAGATAACAAGCACTGTGAACAGAAAATAGTCTTCCTATAACTTTTGCCCCCGATGTCTGGAAGATTGAGACAAAGTTGTTGAAATGCTGCATGATCTGACAGAATAAGAAGAAAATATTATCATATGGCAGGATGGCATTGCCTCAATAAGGGTGAAATTAATTTCTGAATTGGGAATATAACCAATTGTCAGGTTTTCACTTCCAAGTCCTGTCCTAAAACAGAATTGTCTCAATCTGAGTCAGTTTTACAGAAATGATTCGAATCATTCTCCTCTAAGAAATTCGTTTGTTTCTATTTCAGCATTTAACATTTGCTTCAAAGTGATTTCTGCCTAAATATAATCTTTAACATTCAGTGAAGATAAATTAATGTATTGGAGTTAACCCAGAATTGGGCATTTGCTTGCGGATTTTTAAATTTTTTACATGTTTTGAATTAGTCACATGGATTAAGAACTTAAATCAGAAGTCAATAATTGACTCAGTTTTCAAAGATCAGTCTCTGAGCATCTCTGGACTTTTTTTGTTGGACTTCTCATGAAATTTTGGCAAATGTAGATATTAATAAAAATGTACAATCAAAATTTTATTCTCTAGACAAATTGATATGTAATACGTGAAAAGAAATTATAAATTTGCTATTGATAATCATTATTCTGTAAAACTATACAGTATTATTCGTGATTATCTTATGACGAACAAAGAAGTATTGAGTAGAACTTTCAGGATCCTAATGTACACATAATTTAACAATAACCTGGGAAATACCATCGAAGTTTCCAAAAGTCCTTTCTTCTGCTGTTTTCAAATCCGCATTTATACTACCAAAGCACTTTGTTCTAAGATACAAGGTTTTAAGCTCTGTGATCTCACCATGTCTGGCCAACCCAGGATAGAAACAACTGGTAGAGGTAAAGGAATAAATATAAAAAGTAAATCGTAAAAAAAATATATATATTAAGTGAGGACACCTAACATGAGAGGGAAACATCTTACTCTGGATCTGAGAATAAGATAGGGATATGAACGATATGGAATAAATGTTCTTCTCCTTCTCCTTGTCTTTCTCTTGCGCCTCCTCCTGCCCCTGCATCTGATTCTGATTCTTAAGAACAACTTTATAATATAATACTTTAATTTAGCCTACACAAGAATTGCATTCCTTATTCTGACACTCTCACAAATAAATTCATTCATATGTTGCTTTGGACTGAATGTTGTGTCCTCCCAAAATTCTTATGCTAGAGTTTTATTCTGTATCATGATGGAATTTGGAGATAGAGCCTTGAGAGATTAATTTGGTTTAGATGAGGTCATAAGTTTGGAGCCACCATGATGTGATTAGGTTTCCTGCTGCACCAGATGAGGATTCAACAAGAGGTAGGCAGTTGAGTGTTAACCAGGGAAAAGGCCTGTCCAAAAACCCGTCCTTACTGCCATCTTTTTTTGGTTAAATTTCAGATTAATATGAGGGTAAAAATGATCAGGTTACATTGTTTGCATTTGTTAGGTAAAGTTCAAATTGTAGTTGAGCCCTTCACCCTGGGGGCGTGCTGTATACCATTACCTTGTGCCCACTGGGTAAGAGTTAAGGAGTCTCCCTTCAGCCTCCCTTCTCTCCTTTCCCTCCTCCGGCCTCCTCCAAATTGAATTTAATTGCATTTTTTTCTCTCATGTGGGCATGCAGTCAGTGATCTATTGGTTTCATGTGAGTATTGACTGCATAGGACACTTGCTTTTCTTTTCTTATGATACTTTACTCAGAAAAATGTTCTTCAACTCCACCCAGGTTAATACAAAAGATGTAAAGTCTCCGTCTGTTTTTATGGCTGAATAGCACAGTGACATCCTGAATTTGGAATTCTGCCCTCCAGAGCTGTGAGAAATAAATGTTTGTTGTTTAAGCCTCCCAGTCCATGGTACTCTCTTATAGCTGTCTGAACAGGCTAAGATGTATGCTTACCATAAAAATATAAAGAAACGGATCATGGTACAGGAAATTAAGTTTTGACTAAAGTAGACAAAGATTTCAACTTTTCCTTGACTATCTAATAGTGTAGAACTGTCACTTTACTTTTTGAAACTTTATTTCCTTATGTAGAAATTGAGAATAATATGCTCTCTACCATAAGTCTGTGATAAAGACAAATAGTAATGACTCATATTCAGTGAAGAATGAGGAGTTAGGCAAAAATATAAAATGTATACTTTTATATGAAAAATCATTTCATATTTAATTTGACACTTATTGCTGTACATATTCATGAATATGCAGTTCATGATGTTTTTATATTCCAAGGTGATATGGGAATATTTAGAAATTATTTCTATCATTACTCAAATACATTTGAAATACAAAATTTTCCATTACAATGTTTTATTCTTCTTTGTGCATGGTTTTGTTAGGAAATAAGTATAATTGAATAAGCAAATAATTGATGAATTATTTAAGCATCCAAGTCAAATGAAATTAATAAATCTGAGCAACATAGCACAAATTGAGATTTATATAAATAAAACTGAGATTATATTGATTAAAAGATTACCAGATGTTCTTATAATAGGTGAAGTATTTAGTATTCTGACATATCCAATGACTATAGAGCTAATAAATATTGCTACATCTTGTTAGCTAAGCGGTATTTTAGTTGATGATCAAATTAAATGTTTTTCTTTTTAATGAGTTGAATGGGAAGGGCACGGATACCTTGGTATCAATTATTTTTATATAATAATCACTTATTACTTCCAAAGTACTAATTCTTAGAAGCTTGTGGTTAGGGACTAACATCTTTCTTCACTAATCAAATGTTACCATTTCACATTTTAAATAAAAATTTCAATTAATGCTGTTTAATTTCATTGCCCTCAACTATGAATTACAAGTAGCAATATTGTCAAGGCCTTCTAGACAAAAATAAAATATCAATCTGGTAGTCTTGATAATAGCATTTCAGTATTTCTTGAAACTACCAGCCTTAAATTTAAGTAAATGATGACTTTAATTATCAATAAGTAGTGAAACTTCTATGGGAATTATCAAATGGTATGCAAAATTGAGGACAAAAGGGTGCTAAGAATGCCCTTCTCTACAGTATATGTTCAGAATGGTATTGGGTTTTTCTGTGGGCTTACTGGTCATGTGGTGACTTCAATCCTTGTGGAAAGGAGCATCCCTCTATCTTCCCAAACTAAGAAGGTGCATGTGGTTCTCAAACAGAATAGGTAAGAAATTGAGTAAGTAAGTAAAGGTTGCAACTCACCTAGGAATAATATTCTGGACACCAGAATAAGGGCACCCGTGTGCTTCCTGTATTTCTACCATTAGGCAGAGTTGAAAATGAGCTTAGGGTCCTGTGGGAATTGTGAGAATTAGTAATTATAAACAATGATAACCCCTTTCCTGGAATTTAATTCTCTTTTTGCTTTTCTGATAAGGCCTGTTTTGAAAACACTTCTAAGAAACTAACCTACCTGACTATTTCATAAGTTAAAAATCATCTAAAGTGGCCAGACACGGTGGCTCATACCTGTAATCCCAGCACTGTGGGAGGCTGAGGAGGGAGAATCTCTGGAGCTCAGGACTTTGAGACTCACCTGAGCAAAAGTGAGACTCCAACTCATGAAAAAAATGGAAAAACCCAGCCAGTCACCACGGCGAGCGCCTGTAATCCCAGCACCTTCCAGAGGCTGAGGCACCTGGATGCCCACAAGCCAGGAGTCGGAGGTTGCAGTGAACGACCAAGCCACGGAACTCTGCTCAGGGGCACAGGATGGGACTCTGTCTCGACAAAAAAAATAAATAAATAAATAAAAATAAAGTGAATTACAGAGGAAAAAAAATGACTCAACAAAGGCAGAGTGAGCTCTGGAACAGTATCAAACATTCTTACTTACTTGCTATTGGAGGCTTATAAGGAGGGGAATAGAGTGGAAGGGAAGAAATCTCTCTCTCTCTCTCTCTCTCTATATATATATATATACATATATTCATATGTTGCTCACTCTCTCTATATATATTCATATGTTGTGCTCTCTATATACATATTCATATATACATATGTATATATATGCATACTACTGGTTGTCAATTACTGGAGAACCCTTATTAATACACAAAATAAAGATATTTACAGCATAAAAACCTAAGGAATTACTCAACTAAAATTAACATTGATTTCAGAAAGAAGAAAGGTGACACCAGATAGAAACTTGGAAATACACCCCGATATGAAGAGAATGGCAAATAGTAAAATAAATGTGTGGGTAAGTTGCATAAAGACTCCAAACCATAGTAATTACTGAGATTGTTTCTCTTACCATAGGCATCATTTAATTGTGGCTGAAGAGATGTACGGAATAAGATTTAGGGCATTAAGGAAGGTAAAGTGGAATGAAACCATGAGAAAGAAAGTAGAAGGTAAGAAGGAAGAGGTGGTTTCAAATCTAGTTGATTATTTCTGAGACAAGTGATTCATCCCAGGTAGGACTTGAGAATACTGAGGTGAGATGAAGTGG
>CAUYQV010149300.1:0-12783 GCA_963574575.1 Galagoides demidoff
GGACCACAGGCGCCCGCCACAACGCCCAGCCATTTTTTGGTTGCAGCCATCATTGTTGTTTGGCGGGCCTGGGCTGGGGATTCGAACCCGCCACCTTAGGTGTACGTGGCTGGCGCCTTAGCCGATTGAGCCACAGGCGCCTAGCCTAGATTGAAGATTTGACTTGCTTGCCACCTTGAGTTCATGGACCTCTTATTTTAATCACAAAACTTTTTTGGTATTAGTTGGATGGGAATTTGAAAACAAGATGAGTTTGTTCCTAAAACTTCTTGTACTTCTCAACACACAGGCTGCTCTGAGAAGTGGAATTACTGGATTTGTAGCTAAATGATACTTCCAAAAGGCTGTAAAAATTTATACTCTAAGGAAAACACACTATTAAAAATCAGGCAAAAGTGCCAAATATAGGTTTCTCCAGAGAAGATATATAGGTGGTAAATAAGTATATGAAAAGATGCTCAATATCAAATATCATTAGGGAATTACAAATTAAAACCACAGTGAGGCTCGGTGCCTGTACCTCAGTGGCTAGGGTGCCGGCCACATACACAGGGGCTGGTGGGTTTAAACCCAGCCCGGGTCAGCTAAACAACAATGACAACTGCAATAGCAGCAACAGCAACAAAACGCTACTGAGGGCCACATAGTGAGACTATCTCAAAAACAAAAACAAAAACAAAAAACCACCTCAGTGAAGCGCTACTCTACACATATGAGAATGGATAAAATCCAAGACATTGACAATATAAAATGTTGGCAAGGATATGATTATCACAGGAACTCTCATTCATTGCTGGTCAGAATGTCAAGCAGCTGGGAGTAGAGGGGCTTGCCACAACTACCTGGCTAATTTTTCTATTTTTAGTAGAGACTGGATCTTGCTCTTACTCAAGCTGGTTTCAATTTTTGAGAGCAAGCAATCCTTCTGCCTCCACCTCCCAGAGTCCTAGGATTACAGGCATGAGCCACCTCACCCAGCCAAATTGCACAGCTACTTTGGGAGACAGTTCCGGCATTTTCTTACAAAGCTAAACATAGTCTTACTCTATGGCCATTGCACTGTTACATATTTACCCCAAGGAGTCCCAAACTTCTGTCCACACAAAACTTGCATGTGGATGTTTATAGAAGTTTTATTCATTATTGGAAGCAGGATATTCTGGGATAGGTCAATAAATTGTGGCATAACCATATAATGCAATATTATTTATTGATAAGTAGAAATGAGCTAGTAAGCCATGAGAAGAGGTGGAAGATCTTTAAGTGTGTATATATATTACTAAGGGGAATAAGTCAGGCTGAAAAGGCTATCTATTGTGATCTCAACTCTGTGAAGTTCTGGAAAAGGCAAAGCTATAAGGTTGGAGGGGGAGAATAATTAGAGCAGTGACGCTGTTCTGATACAATAATGGCAGATACCTGACTTTACCCATTTGGCAAAAGCAGCAGTAGAACTGTCCAACACAGAGAATGAATTCTCTAGACTATGGACTTTAGTTAAGAATAATACATCAACGTTGGTTTGTTAATTGTAACAAATGCACCACAATAATGCAAGATGTGAATTATAGGGGAAACTGACTAGGGGGAGGGAGGAGGAGTATTGGAAACTCTCCGTAGTTTTATTTATATATATATTTGGAATATTTGGAATTAATCTGTAGCTTTTGTTCAATTTATTTTTGCAACCCCAAAAATGCTCTAAGAAATAGTTCATTAGGGCGGCAACTGTGGCTCAGTGAGTAGGGTGCTAACCCCATATACTGAGGGTGGTGGGTTCAAACCCAGCTCCGGCAGAACTGCAACAAAAAAATAGCTGGGTGTTGTGGTGGGCGCCTGTAGTCCCAGCTACTCAGGAGGCTGAGGGAAGAGAATAGACTAAGCCCAAGAGTTTGAGGTTGCTGTGAGTGTGATGCCATGGCACTCTACTGAGGGCGATAAAGTGAGACTCTGTCTCTATTAAAAAAAGAAGAATAATAAGAAGAAATTGTTCATTAATAAGCAGTGCCCGTAGTGTATTGGGTAGGGTGCTGGCCACATACACTGAGGCTGGCAGGTTCAAACCTGGCCCAGGCCTGCTAAACAATAGTGACAACTGCAATAACAACAACAACAAAATAGCTGGGCATTGTGGCAGGCACCTGTAGTCCCAGCTACTTGGGAGGCTGAGGCAAGAGAATCGCTTAAGCCCAAGAGTCTGAGGTTTCTGTGAGCTGTAATGCTACGGCACTCTACCGAGGTCAATAGCTTGAGACTCTGTCTCAAAAAAAAAAAAAATAGAAATAGTCCATTAATTAAAAATAACATAAAATATACACAACTCACCAAGAATGTACATCTCCATTTTTACTACCTTTGTTTATGCTCTTTGATGACAGAATTTTGACAGCTGTTCAATCTGGTGGACCAAGTTTAGTCTTTTATTGTTTTAATTTGCAAGTCCCTGCATACTACTCAGGTTGAAGATCTTTTCCAGATTGTTAAGCTTTTTGAGTTTCCTTTTTATTAATTGTCTGTTTCTGTCCTTCATCTACGTTCCCTCTTGATTATTGGTCTTTTAATTTGGATTTGTGGGAGTTTAAACATTTTTGCATATTAGTTCTTTGCTTTACCTGTTACAAGTGTTTTCTCATAACCCGTCACTTCTATTTGCAACTTAGATAATAATTTCTTTTGTCCCACAGACAGTTATATATATATATATATATATATAAAAATCTATATGTAAAAATATTTATTTATTATTTGGGATTCATTGAGGGTACAAAGAATTAGGTTACATTTGTTAGATAAAGCCCCTGGTATAATTGTGTCCTGCCCCCAAGAGGTGTACCATACACCATGACCTCCCATCCCCCTCGCTTCTCCTCTCTCCCAGAAAGTTTTTTATTTTGAAGGAGATTGGTCTGGAAATGTGCGTTTGGGAGGACTTGTCCTTTTTTTTCCTCATTCTCCAAGCTGAACCCAGAACTTTCTGGTCCAGTGTGTATGTGGAGGCTCCTTTGGGCCATGTTTTGGGACTGGCATGGCTTTATCTAATGGGATGAACCCGGCTAAAGAGATTAGCGCAACGTCTTGTGGATCCCACTTTTAATCTGCAGCTTTCAGGCTGTCCTTTCTTGGCTGGGAAGGGAGCTGCAGAAACAACGCCCAGGACCAGCCCCTGCGCAAGCTGTGACATCGAGGCCCCTGCCACACTACTGAGTTAACAGGGGGTCTCAGCCTGGGGGGGCTCGACATGGGCAGCCCCCAGAGCAGCTTCCTGCAGCTTGGGCAATCTGCACCCTTCCCGAGGCCCTGAGTGTTCAGCCTCTGAGCTCATTAAGGTTAGGAGTGGTTGCTGTGCTGTGGGAGGCTGCCCGGACTACCTTGGCAAACATGGCGCTTATGAAAGTAAAATTTGACCAGAAGAAGCGGGTCAAGATGGCCCAAGGGCTCTGGCTCATGAACTGGGTCTCCGTGTTGGCTGGGATCATCATCTTCAGCCTCGGGCTGTTCTTGAAGATTGAACTCCGGAAGAGGAGTGATGTGATGAATAATTCCGAGAGCCATTTTGTGCCCAATTCCTTGATAGGGATGGGGGTGCTGTCCTGTGTCTTCAATTCTCTGGCTGGCAAGATCTGCTATGATTCCCTGGACCCAGCCAAGTACACCAAGTGGAAGCCCTGGCTGAAGCCCTACCTGATCATCTGCGTCCTCTTCAATGTTATCCTCTTCCTAGTGGCACTCTGCTGTTTTCTGATGCGGGGCTCACTGGAGAGCACACTGGCCCACGGGCTCAAGAACGGCATGAAGTACTACCGGGACACAGACACCCCTGGCAGGTGTTTCATGAAGAAGACCATCGACTTGCTGCAGATCGAGTTCAAATGCTGCGGCAACAACGGCTTTCGGGACTGGTTTGAGATACAGTGGATCAGCAACCGCTACCTGGATTTTTCCTCCAAAGAAGTCAAAGAGTGAGTGGCCTTCAGTCCTGGGGTCAGAGATATTGAGGGACATTGAGGCCCAGACAAGGTCCCTCCCCACCCCACCTGACCAGTGCCTTTTCCCCTGTTGAGTGTACAACTTACTGGTACTACGTATGTGAGGGTTTATTAGGTAAAATCATGTGAAATTACCAATATTCTAACTTCTTTGACCCATAAAATGGCAACTTCATATGGTTCAACATAATGTTGGCTAAGGCAGGAGGAAGGTGTCGAATCAGATGAGCTGCTTGGATAGGAGTCCCTAGAGAAGAGGGGGAATGCATCTCTGCTTTATATGAGAAGGATGGGACCATTCTTAGATCACATGTGCTGAGATAGTATTTGGCTGCCTGTCTCAGTCAAAGTAGATACATTCTGTCCCAGAAGTTTAAACTTCCCAGTTAGGTCCAGGGTTTTCAAATCTTTCTACGCTGAGCAGCTACTCCTGAAGTGCTTGTCCTTGGATATGGGGGAAAGAGCAGAGGACAGGGGCAGTCAGGAGACCTACGCTGGAGGTTCTGTTGCTAATTGACGTGTCTCCTTGAGCAAGTCGCTTGCCACCCTGGGCCTTCATTTTGCCTATCTTTTAAATGAAGGCATCAGAAGTAGTACTCTTGGGAGCTCACTCCTAGCTCTGTCTAGTGCCTTGGCATAGAGCAGGTGCTCATTAAAAGACTAGTGATATTTACTTCTGAAATCAGAATAGTGCAACCTGATAAAGTATTTCTAAAGTATTGTTGGCATATGTAAAAATAAAATCCTGCAATGGACTGTAGGGAGGTGTTGATAAGAAAGAACCTCAATCTTTGTGTGGGAGACCACAGCCTGTGTGCTGATTCCAGAAGGCTACTCTTCCCACGAGGGCAGATCTTGAGTAATTTCCAGGGAAAGGGCAGCTTGCCTTAGCCAGCAGCTCTCCCTCCCCTCACCGCCCTGCTGAGGTTAGGGATTCTCTTGTTCATCCAGATGACTTTTCTTCTATGTAAGGCTGGCTAGTCCAAAGGGAACTTGAACTCAGGGCGTTGGCACCAGCAGCAGGATGTTTCTGAGGCCCAAAGAACTTTAATGAACCCCAGATAGCTGGCTTAGCCACCCGCAGATGGAAGGGAAGTCAGGGTGAAGGTCACTGCTTGGGATTTTATTTTCTCTATGCCTGGAGATTATGGTAGCAAATCCCCAGTCGAGGAGAGGATTGTAACGGGCTCTGCCCTTCCTAGATGATGGGTCTGCAGGGGCGGCACAAGGTGGCAGGATTTATATAAGTCGCCCTAGGAGGGTGTGAAGCCAGAGGGACAAGCAGAACTCTCGGGGGGTGAGGGGGGCCAGGTGTAGAACCAGCTTTTGTGAACTGATTTGAGGGACTTTTCTTCTTTCCCCCTGTTGCTTTCCTTCATTATCTTCTGGCTGCGTTCAGCATTTGGAGAGAGACATTTGTAAATCTCTCCGAAACTTCAAATCCCTTTTTGTCCCAAAGTAGAGAAATTATCCAGGTTCCCAATAATCACTGGATCCAAAATTTCAGGCAAATATTTGGCTTAATCCAGATTCTCAGCTGGGCACGGTGGCTCATGCCAGATACTTGAGTTGCTGAGGCAGGAGGGTCGCTTTAGCCCAGGAGTTTGAGGTTACAGTGAACTTTGATGATGCCACTGCACTGTAGCCTGGGTGACAAAGAGAGCACGCCTGTCTCTAAGAAAATTAATGAAAAAAAAACCCCAAACTCCAAACCCCTTCAATGTCCCATACCTACTTGGTAGAGGGAAAATTTCCCTCATTAACTCATTAACTTGAGGAAAACTTTCTATTAAATACACAAGGAATAGGCAACAAGCCAGGCATGGTGGCAGGTGCCTGGAGTCTGAGAGATTTGGGAGGCTGATGCAGGGATATTCCTTGAGCCCAGGAGTTCAATTCCACACTGGGGGAAACATAGTGAGACTCATCTCCATAAATAAAAAAATACAGGGATAATATCAAGAGAAACAAAAATAAGAAGAGAAATTCAAATCAGATTCTCACAACTTATCAGTAGCTTTAATTTTTCTACATTTTGGTCTAGTCTTAACACTTGCATGATAACCTAGTGTAACCACAGTATAGATGGAGTTTACAGTTCCCTTTTGTAATCTGAGAGTGTAACATTTGCTTGATGTTCAAAATGATCACATATAATGATTGCATAATATCCCACTGAATGAATACACACACTTAGGTAGACATTTAAGTTGGTTTTATTTACCTCTATCGTAAATAACACTGCGATGGGAATCTTTGAGCCCTCCCTTCCTCTCTATCTCGTCGCGTATGTCCCTTAGACTAAATTTCCAGGAAGAACATGTACTTGTTGGCTTCAACGTTCTTTTATTTCCTTTTTTATTTTTGAGACAGAGTCTCACTCTGTCACCTTGGGTAGAGTGCTGTGGTAGCACAGCTCACGAAAACCTCAGACTCTTGGGTTCATGGGATCCTCTTGCCTCAGACTCCTGAGTAGCTGTGACTACAGGCATCTACCACAACCCCTGGCCAATTTTTTTATTTTTAGTAGAGATGGGGTCTCGCTCTGCTCAGGATGATTTCAAACTCCTGAGCTTAGGCGATTCACCTGCCTTGGCCTCCCAGAGTACCAGGACCACAGGCATGAGCTACCACACCTGGCCCACTTAGCTTAAACTTTCCACATAGCTGTTCTTGAGGGACAATTATGGAACTGAAATTTCTTTTTCCCTTTCAAAACCTCAGGCGACCTCACAGCATAGGGGGGTTGCCTGTGTTTCCAAGGGCACCGCCCAATAGGGTTACCTTAGCCCAGAGAGGGTCACATTATCATTTCCCACTGACTTTTAAATTGATTGCTGAACAGCGCCCGTCAGGGAAGTAAGTCTTCTAAGATTATGTCCAGAAAGCATCTTGGAGTTGGATTTGCCTGAGAGCCAGTGCCTGGACCAATGCCAAGCACAGCCCTCACATGTAGGGAGAAAGAACGAGGAAGGCAGGAAGGAGAGAATGTGGAATAAATAGCACCTACCCCCACCCCGAGGAACACTAACATTTTTTTTCTGTTCACATCTTGACCGCTGCATTTAGGAGGTTTTGATTTATAAAATCAGTTTATAAAACAAAGCTGGATCTGAAAAACCCTCTCTAACATGTATGTATTTGATTCCTTGAGATGACAATCACTGAAAAGTAGTAAGCACTTAATTCTTCTGGATTTTCTGGGCAGCACCCACCAGGCTAGAATTCTGATGGTAAAGAGGTGGGACCCAGCAGGAGGGCAGGGACAGGGAGAGTAAATCCATCATCCTCCAAGATTTGTTTTTTGCAAGTTTTGGTTGGGGCTGGGTTTGAACCCTCCCCGTCTGGTATATGGGGCTGGCACCCTACTCCTTTGAGCCACAGGCACTGCCCTCCAAGATTTTTAAAAAAGGAATCCTTCTCCTTTTTTTTTCCCACAAAATTTGGATGAGACAGTAAAAATGCTGCTGAGAGCCTCATTCTCCTCCTAGACCCTGAGGACTTCAGGAGGTGGTCCCAGGGGCAGTGAGCTGGTCTGATGGTGGGTAGTCTGGAGAACATGCACAAGTGCTGATGCTGGGCATAGGCAGTGTCCAGTGCCCGGGATACCCAGTCACTTCTGAGGCTCTGCCCCGGGAGCAATTCTTTCCAGTCTGTGCCATGTACAGCTTGCTGGACGAGGCTACAGCAAGTTGAAGTCCTCACCTTCAGGTATCTCTAGTTCAGCCCTGGAGAGGAGGGCGAATGCTCCCCAGGGCCTCCCCAGGTGTCCCCTCCACACTTGGGGTCCCCTAGGAAACTGAGGATGGGGCTAATGGCCTCAGTAAGCATGAAGAGGTAGGCAGGTTGGTGGTGGTGGTGGGATATCTCAGGGGAATCTTTAAGATCAAGGACTGGTTCCTGAAGATTGTTTTTTATTTTTGGAGACAGAATTTCATTATGTCACCCTCAGTAGAGTGCTGTGGCGTCACAGCTCACAGCAACCTCCAACTCCTGGGCTTAGGTGATTGATTCTCTTGCCTCAGCCTCCCGAGTGGCTGGAACTATAGGCACAACGCCCGGCTATTGTTTTGTTGCAGTTTGGCCGGGGCTGGGTTTGAACCCGCCACCCTCGGTATACAGGGCTGGCACCCTGCCCACTGAGCCACAGGCGCCGCCCAAGGCCTGAAGATTCTTTAATCTAAACAATGATATTTATAAGACTTTTGGCCACTCTAGCTCAGGCAAGTAGCACAGTGACTGCACCCTGCCCCAGACTTCCCTATCATCATGTTGCCAAGTTGGTGGAGGGGAGGCCCTCATTTATTCTGCACAAAACCCCTACTAGGGAGGTTTTTTAAAATTATTATCTCTGTTTTATAGAGGAGAAATCTGAGGTTCGGAGAGGTTAATGAACATGCATAAGATCACATAGTAGGAAAGGGTTGAGAAATTAAAACAAAAACTTTATTGGGATATAATCTGCATACCGTACAATTTACTCTTTAAAGTGTACAATTCCATGGTTTATAGCGTATTCACAGAGCTGTGCAATCAGCGTCACAGCCGATCTCAGAACATTTTCATCACCTCAGAGGGAAGCCCTGAGCCCTTTAGCTTTCACTCTCTAGCCTTTCCTCCCCTGTCCCTAAGTGTGAATCTACTTCCACTCTACTATGCCTTGTTTCCCAGTGATGTTTACGTATCTTTAAAAAAAAGAGAGAAAGGGTCTTGCTCTGTCGCCTACACTGGAGTGGAATGCAGTGGTGTGTTCGTAGCTCATTGCATCTTCAAATTCCTGGGCTCAGGTGATCCTCCTGTCTCAACCTCCCGAGTAGCTGGGACTACAGGTGGGCGCCACCATGCCCTGACAGAAACCTCAGTTGTCCAGACTGCTGTATGTTTGAGTCTCATATTTTTCCTTCTTCTTTTGGTCTTTTTCTGTTTTCTTGTTCTCCATTTCCTCTCCCAGAAGGACAGTAAAAGGGGTGGGCAGAGATGGTTCAGGCTTGAAAAACACATCTGTGATTACATTCCACTGCTTCCATGCCAGGCTCTCAGATCATCATGAGGTGCCCCCCACAGAACCCAGGAGCACCAGCCAGGCTCCCCAGGGCCTGTGGTAAATTGGGCAGTTGCTGCTTATTTAACTTCCTGCATCTCTCTGCCTCCCAGCCTGGTGGTTCTCAGTCTGAGGGATAAGCTGGCACCAAGCTCCCTCACTTTGCCATTCTTTCCCGGGAACCCACTGGCTACAGGTACCTGCTCGCTCTTCCTGAACCATCTGTAGACATCTCAGTAAGACCAGATCTTGGCTAAGTGGGCTGTCTCCTCCCTCGGACTGTGTCTTCCCTTAGACTGGGGCTCCTTGAGGACAGGGCTGTGTGTCCTAATGTTCCTCACCACTTGTAATACTTTAAACTTGTTTTTGTCCATGTTGAGCTACTCTAACAGAATAGCTGAGACTGGATAACTAACTTATAAAGAACTGATATTTATTTCTTACAGTTCTGGAGCTGGGAAGTCCATGGTCAAGGGTCTTCCTGCTGTGTCGCCCCATGGTGAAGGCAGAGGGGCAAGAGAGCAAGCATGAGAGAGTGGAGGGGGGTGGGAGGTCAAACTCATCCTTTCATCAGGAGCCCACTTTTTAAAAAACTCTACTAGTTACAAGTTAAATTTACTCATTTTATTGTATTTAAGATATGACAAATTACTTGATCATTCTAAAGAAACGTAAAAAGGTAAAGTTGTCTAAGTCTGCATCAGATAGGAGTCCACTTTCTTAGTAACTAATCCATTCCCAAGAAGATGGCATTGACCTGTCCTTGAGGGCAGAGTCTTCCTGACCTAACCACCTAGTAAAGGCCCCATCTCTCAGAACTGTTGCAGTAGAGATTAAATTTCTTTCTTTTTTTTTTTGAGACAGAGCCTCAAGCTGTTGCCCTGGGTAGAGTGTTGTGGTGTTACAACTTACAGCAACCTCAAACTTCTGGGCCTAAATGATTCTCTTGCCTCAGCCTCCCAAGTAGCTGGGACTACAGGCATCCCACAACACCTGGCTAATTTTTGGTTGTAGTTGTCATTGTTTGGCAGGCCCGAGCTGGATTCCAACCTGCCAGCTCTGGTGTATGTGGCTGGCACTTTAGCTGCTTTTGAGCTACAGGCACCGAACCTGGAGATTAAATATATTTTTTTAATTGTTGGGGATTCCTTGAGGGTACAGAGAACCAGTTTACACTGATTGCATTTGTTAGGTAAACTCCCTCTTATAACTATGTCCTGCCTCCAAGAAGTGTGTCACACACTGTGATCCCCACTCCCCTCCCTTCTTCCCTCTCTCCACTCCCGCTCCCACCCCCCACCATGTACTAGGTCACCAGTTGTCCTCATATCAGAATTGAGTACATTGGATTCTTTTTTCGCCATTCTTGTGATATTTTACTAAGTAGAATGTGTTTCAACTCCTTCCAGGTTAATACAAAAGATGTAAAGTCTCCATCTTTTTTTAGTGGCTGAATAGTAGTCCATGGTATACATATGCCACAGTTTGTTAATCCATGGGTTGGTGGGCTTTTAGGTTGTTTCCACAGTTTGGTATCACAAAATCTCAAAGCTGCTGATGCTGGTGTGGATGTGGAGAGAAGGGAACACTTTTACACTGCTGGTGGGACTACAGATGAATATAATCTTTTTGGAAGGAAGTATGAAGAATCCTTAAAGAACACAAACCAGACCTCCCATTTGATCCTGCAATCCCATTACTGGGCATCTACCCAGAAGAAAAAAGTCCTTTTTATCATAAGGACATTTGCACTAGACTGTTTATCACAGTTCAATTTACATAGGCCTTATCTTTTTTTTTTTTTTGCAGTTTTTTGGCCGAGGCCAGGCTTGTACCCACCACCCCCAGTATATGGGGCTGGCACCCTACTCTTTGAGCCACAGGTGCCACCCCCTAGGCTTTATCTTAATCAAGACCCTTTCCGGTCCTAGTGACTCCCCTAGCAAAGTGAAATTTGTCACCTGGGAAATACTGTCTGATATAAATAGCCAGCTCACCACCTAAGGAGCTCTCCTCTGCCCAGCTTTGTCTTAAGAGGGTGAGAGGGGCCTTAATCTGTGGTTGGAAGGAGAGCAAGCACTGAGTAAACAAGATGATGTTTGGGGCGGAGGAGGGACAGTTCCAGAAGTGTGAGACCTTAAGAGGTCCCAGGCTCAAGGCACAGACAAGTCCCAGCCTCTGCTAAGCTTGGCTTGGATCTTCACACTGACCTGGCTCTGCCCTGAGGAAGTTTGCAGTCTGAGGGGAGACACAGCCTGTCCTACGCAGCCCAGCAGGGTCAGGCAGTGAGTAGGGAAGGTCAGCAGCAGCTCAGAGCCTCTGTTGGCTTCAGCCCAAACCATGTGGGCCTGGGCCTTGCTTCAGAGGCAGGTGTGAGGCAGGTATGCAGGCTATCCCCAGGGTGGGGGGTGCATAAGGACAAGTGATGGTGGCTAGGAAAGGGCTCACACTTTTCTAGGAACTAGGAACAATCAGGAAGAGGGACAAGAGAGGCAGGAAAACTCTGATGCAACAAGTGGGCACTGGCTTTGGGTATGACCGCGCCCTGCTCTGGGCCCCACTTTCTCCTCTGTAGGACAGTCTGATGGCTTTCAAGGTCCTGTCCAGATGGCTGTAAGTGGGGAGGAGCCAACACTTTCTGAGGACCTGTTATGTGTCAGTCTGGTGTCTAACATGTTAGCCCATCTCCCTGATAGGTGGAGGTGATCACTCCCAGCTCCCACAGGTCCTCAGAGGGTGAGCCCCACGGCTCACATACAGATCTGGGACTTAGTGCGCTCTCTGCCACACCTTCCTGCTTGGACAGACACTGGGGATGGCTCAGAAGGAATATTTTACTATGGAGAAGGCTCAAGGGCCAGCCTGAGGTCAGGAAAAAGGATAGACAGCATTTGAGTTTGGTGAACTTCAGGAGGGCTGCTGGGATTGATCTGGGGGTGGGAGGTCTGCTGATTTGTGCCCAGGACTGGAAGCCCCTTAAGAGGGAGCAGGAGCCCAACATTGAAGGCCCTTCCAACACTCCCTGCCCCATCTAGGACACCCCTGCTTGCACTGACCCCGGGCCTGGTGCCCAGTGAAGGAGGGGCTTTGGGAGGACAGCTGAGCAAGACACAATTTTTGTATTCCGCACACAGTTCTGGTGGAAACTGGGGTAGTGGGCAGCGTCAGGCACGAGTGTCTCATAGCAGCTGCCTGGTGAGCCCAGAAAGCTGTGCATTGGGCCTACCACCAAGAGTAGCCCATGTGGTCCTGCCCTCAGGTTGCTGGCAGCTTATTTGCCACCGCTGTGTCTGTGCCATCATCCCAACAGCGACTGTCCCCTGAGATGGGATATCGTGTGGTCAGCAACGCCTTCACAACCCCATGTCAGCTCTTGCTAAAGCGCTGAGCTCTTGCTCTGTCACTTGCCAGTGAGGCTGCCTTGGCTCACGCGCACTGCACACCTACTATGTGCCAGGCACTCTTCTAGCACTCTGATACATATGGGTTTCATACAGTCCCCAACATCAACTCCACTGGACCTTTTTTTTTTGAGACGGAGCCTCAAGCTATCCCCCTGGGTAGAGTGCCATGGCATCACAGCTCATAGCAACCTCAAACTCCTGGGCTCAAGCGAGTCTCCTGTCTCAGCCTCCCAAGTAGCTGGGACCACAGGCGCCCACCACAACGCCCGGCCACTTTTTGGTTGCAGCCATCATTGTTGTTTTGGCGGGCCCGGGCTGGGGACTCGAACCCGCCACCTTAGGTGTACATGGC
>CAUYQV010149302.1:0-17189 GCA_963574575.1 Galagoides demidoff
CCCTACACATTGTATTAAATCGTCTACTGCCTTCACATTAGAGTTGAGTACATTGGATTCTTGCTTCTCCATTCTTGTAATGCTTTACTAAGAAAATGATGTTCCACCTCCATGCAGGTTGATACAAAAGATATAAATCTCTATCTTTTTTTTTTAGCATCTGAATAGTATTCCCTTGTATACATATACCACAATTTGTTTCCATTCCTGGGTGGGTGGGCATTTAGATTGTTTTCTCATTTAGGTGATTGTAAATTGAGCTACTATAAACAGTCTAGTGCAAATGTCCTTATGCTAAAATTATTTTTTTTAAATCTGGTTAGATGCCTAGTAATGGGATTGCAGGATCAAATGGATGGTATAATTTGAGTTCTTTAAGGATTCTCCATACTTCCTTCGAAAAATGTTGTACTAGTTTGTAGTCCCACAAGCAATGTAAAAGTGTTCCCTTCTCTACATATCCATGCCCATATCTTCATATCTGAGACTTTGTGATGTGAGCTGTTCTCACTGGGTTTAGGTGATATCTCAGGGTGGTTTTGATTTGTATTTATCTGAGGATCGGTGATGATGAGCATTTTATCAAATGTTTGCTACCCATTCATCTGTCTTCATCAGCAATGTTCTGTTCATATCACTTGCTCAGAGGTAGATGGAATTGTTTACTCTTTTTCTGTTGATTAATTTGAATTCTCTGTAGATCCTAGTTATCATCCTGTCGTCAGATTGATACCCTGTAAATATCTTTACCAATTGTGAAGGTTGTCTTTTTGCTTTACTTGTGGTGTCCTTAGATGTTCAGAAGCTTTCTGGCTTAATGAAATCTCATGTGTTAACTTTTTTGTTGTTGCAATGGCTGTTGAAGTCTTTGTCAAAAATACTTTCCCCAGTTCAACATCATCAAGAGTCTTCTTTGTAAGACTTTCATTGTTTCATGTCTTATATTTAAGTATCCTATCCATCTTGAGTCAATTTTTGTAAGGGATGAAAGGCATGAGTCAAGTTCAATCTTTTACTTGTGCTTATCCAGTTCTACCTGCACCATTTGTTCATTAGGGATTCTTTTTCCCACTGTATGATTTTGTTTGATTTATCAAAGGTCATGCAGAAAATGGTTTTATCTGTTGGGTTTCTATTCTGTTCTATATGTCTATGTCTTCCTTTTTTGTGCCAATACCATGCTGTTTTGAATATTGTGAGCTTGTTATAGAACCTGAAGTCTAGTAGGGTGATGCCACCAACTTTCTTTTATTACTAAGAATAGCCTTAGCTATAAGTTTTTTTTTTCTGGTTCCATATGAAACAAAGACCTATTTTGCCCAGTTCTTCAAAACATGATGTTAGGTTTTTTTTTTTGGCCGGGGCTGGGCTTGAACCCGCCATCTCTGGCATATGGGATCAGCGCCCTACTCCTTTGAGCCACAGGTGCTGCCCATGATGTTAGTTTTTTAATGAGGATTGCACTGAATCTGTATATTGCTCTGGGTGGAATAGACATTTTCACAAGGTTGACACTTCTCAGGCAAGAGCAGGGCATATTCCATTTGTTAGTGTCTTTTGCAGTTTCTTTTCTTAGGGTTTCATAATTCTCTTTGAAAAGATCATTCACCTCTTTTGTCAGATATATTTCTAAGTATTATATTTTCTTTGACCTTACAGTGAAGGGAATTGTGTCCTTGATGTGCTTCTCAACTTGGCTCTTATGGTATATACAAAGGCTACTGACTTGTGGACATTGATTTTATACCCTGTGACATTACTGTGTTTCCTGATGATTTCCAGGAGTTTTGTGGGTTAAGTCTATGGGTCTTTTAAAGTATAATATCATATCATTAGTAAAGAGGGAGAGTTTGACCTCCTCAGGACCATGTAGGTTCACTTTATATCTTTTTCTTGCCTGATTGCATTGGAGAGCACTTCCAGAACTGTGTTGAATAATAGTGGTGATAATGGTCACCCTTGTGTGGTTCTAGTTCTAAGTGGAAAAATTTTCAATTATATTCCATTCAGTATGATGTCAGCTGTAGGTTTGTATAGATGACCTTACTCAGTTTAAGATATGTTCCACCTTTACCCATTTTTTTATTGTTGGGGATTAATTAAGGTACAAGAAGCCAGGTTATGCTGATTGAATTTGTTAGGTATAGTCCTTCTTATAGTTGTGCCTTGACCCCAAAAGGTGTATCACACACTGAGACCACAGTCCCCCTCCTTCCCTCTCTTTACTCTTCCTTTCTCTCGCCATTCTCCTTCTTCTCTCTCTCTGCTCTCCACTTCCCCTATCCCACACCATGTTAGTAATTGTCATTAATTATCCTTATATCAAAATTGAATACATAGGGTTCATGCTTCTCCATTCTTGTGATGCTTTACCAAGAATAATGCGTTCCACTTCCATCCAGGGTAATATAAAGGGTGTAAAGTCTCCATGTTTTTTTTTTCTTTCTTAAATGATAGCTGTGTACATTAATGCAATCATGGGGTACAGTGTGGTGTTTTCATATACAATTTGAAATATTTTCATAAAACTGGTTAATATAGCCTTTATGTCATTTTCTTAGTTATTGTGTTATGATGTTTATATTCTACTTTTAGAAAGATTCACTTGTACCCTTGAAAGATAAACCATAGAAGTGATCCCTACAATCACCCTCCCTCCACCCGTCCACCCCCCTCCCTTCTCCTCTCCCTCCCCCTTCCCGTATTCTGAGGCTATAATTAGGTTATAGCTTTCATATGAAAGCTATAAATTAGTTTCATAATAAAGGTGTGTACATTGGAAAAAGTATGCAAAGTCTCCATGTTTTTTAATGCCTGAATAGTATTCTATGGTATACATATACCACAGCTTGTTAATCCTTTCCTGGCTTGAGGGGCATTTAGGCTGTTTCCACATTTTGGTGATTATAAATTGAGCTGTGAGAGTCTAGTGCAAGTGTCCTTATGATAAAAAGATTTTCCTTCTGGGTAGATGTCCAGTAATGGGATTACAGGTCTCACTTGAGTTCTTTGAAGTTTCTCCATACTTCTTTTCAAAAAGGTTATATTCGTTTGCAGTCTCACCAGCAGTGTAAAAGTGTTCCTTTCTCTCGACATCCACACCATCATGTGCACTTTTAAGATGTTATGATGTGGGCCATTCTCACTGGGGTTAGAGGATATCTCAGGGAGGTTTTGATTTGCATTTCTCTGATAATTAGGGATGACGAGCATTTTTTGATATGTTTGCTAGCCATTCATCTGTCTTCCTTAGAGAAGGTTCATCTCTCTTGCCCATTGATATATGAGATTGTTGGCTTTTATCATGTGGATTAATTTGAGTTCTCTATAGATCTTAGTTATCAAGCTTTTGCCCAATTCAAAACATGCAAATATCCTTTCCCATTGTGCGGCTTGTCTATTTGCTTTGGTTGTTGTCTCCTTAGCTGTACAGAAGCTTTTCAGTGTCATTAAGTCCCATTTGTTTATTTTTATTGTTTTTGTAATTGCCACAGAAGTCTTCTTCATAAAGTCTTTCTGTAGGCCGATATCTTCCAGTGTTTTTCCTATGCTTTCTTTGAGGATTTTTATCATTTCATGCCTTAAATTTAAGTTCTTTATCCATCTTGAATCAATTTTTGTGATCTGTTCCATACAAAACACAGAATCCTTTTCTCCAAGTCTTGAAAGTACAATGTTGGTATTTTAATAGGGATGTTATTGATTTGGTAGATTGCTTTGGGAAGTATAGACATTTTAACAATGTTGGTTCTTCCTAGCAATGAGCATGGTATGTTCTTCCATTTGTTAATATCCTCTGACATTTCCATTCTTAGGGTTTCATAATTTTCTTTATAGAGTTCCTTCACCTCTTTTGTGAAGTATATTTATAGGTATTACATTTTCTTTGAAGCTATAGTGAATGGGTGTATCCTTAATTAGCCTCATGTTGGCTATTATTGGCATATACAAAGATTACTATAGTTTGCCTCACCCCATTTGCTTTAGTTGTAAAACACTTTGAAGGGCTATATTGTTGTTCTCCCTGTTATTAGTTGATGTTTGTGTGAGTTATCCAGCATCCAACATGTTCTTTTCTGACTGTGGTAGAGTCTGGTCTCTCAAGTGGTGTAGTTGAGTGCCTCAAGATCTGGGCGGAACCTGTATCTTCAAGGAGATTTCTTGGACTCTACCATCGCCAAAGTGTAAGTAAGGTCATGATAGTTCATGTCCTGGTTATGTGATCCTCTTTTTCATTAGGTGGAACCTGCATGAAGGAAGAAGTCACAGTGCTGTTTCCAGTTCTTGGATTGGCTCCTATCAGGGAGAAGCACTCAAATAACTCTAGAGGTGGGTGGGGCCTTGTGCTTCTGGATGAATTCTTAATTTCTGCTGCAGTTGAGGCTGGTGGGTGAATGCAGCTGGGCAGATCTAAACTGGCCATGCTTGCCCTCAGTCTCTACAGAAGGTGACAGGCTATCCCAGGCTATTTTCATTGGGGTAAAGATTTCTCTGGGGTTGTTTATTGTTGATATTTGCTCCATTTTGTTCTGCTCTGAAACTTCTTCCCATGTAATCTCTTATACTTTCTGGTACATTTCTGTTGGAATTATTCCTATTTATAATTGTTAGTTATTTTCCCCCTTTTTCTTCTAAAATTTTTTCTATTTTATAAGATGGTCTGACCCTGTTGTCTCTGTTCAGCCATCTTGAATTGGGAAAGTTTGTTGATTATGTATTTAATTCAGTCCTATTTATCTCCTCTCCTCTCCTCTCTGCTCCTCTTCTCTTTTCTTCTCTCTCTCACTGCTTTTGAGTCCTTCAACATAAATTCTTTGTTGTTTTTCTCAGTATTGTTTTGCCTATTCAGGAGCTTTTGTGGTTCCAAATATATTTTAGTATTTTTTTTAATTCTGTGAAGAATGACATTGGTACTTTGATAGAAATTATTTTGAATTTGTAGATTGCTTTGGGCAATATGGTCATTTTAATGATATTGATTCTCCAGATTCAAGAGTATGGGATATTTATTAGTTTGTGTCATCTTAAATTTCTTTAAATAGTGCTTTTGTAGTGTTCCTCACAGAGATCTTTCACCTCTTTGGTTAAATTTATTCCTAGGTATTTTACTTTTTTGTAGCTATTGTAAATGTAATTGCCTTCTCAATTTATTTCTTGTCTAGATTATTATTGGTGTATGAGAAATGCTACTGATTTTGCACACTGCAACTTTACTGAATTCATTTATCAAATATGACTTTTTTTTTGTGGAGTCTTTAAGTTTTGTTTTTTCCTACATATATATGGTCTTATCATCAGCAAAGAAAATGTGTTAACTTTCTTATTTATGACTTGGATGATTTTTATTTCTTTCTCTTGCTTATTTCTTCTAGCTAGAACTTCCATTACTATGTTAAATATGAATGGTGACAGTGAGCATCCTTGCTTTTTCCACTTTTAGGGGCAAGAGTTTTAAAATTTCCCCATTTTATACGATGTTAGCTATGGATTTATCATATGTGGCATTTATTATTTTGAGGTATGTTCTTTTTCTGTTCAATCTGTTGAATGATGTTTATTATGAAGGGATGTTGAATTTTATCAAATTCTTTTTTTCTATATTTACTGAGATAAATATAAGGTGTTTGTCTTTATATTGTTAATGCAATATACCACGTCTATTGATTTGCATGTGTTTGTCATTTTTTTTTGAGACAGAGCCTCAAACTGTCTCCCTGGGTAGAGTGCTGTGGCATCACCGCTCACAGCAACCTCCAACTCCTGGGCTCAAGTGAGTCTCCTGCCTCTGCCTCTTAAGTAGCTGGGACCACAGGTGCCTGCCACAATGCCTGGCTATTTTTTGGTTGAAGCCATCATTGTTGTTTGGCGGGCCCAGGCTGGATTTGAACCCACCACCTTAGGTGTCTGTGGCTGGTACCTTAGCCACTTGAGCCACAGGTGCCGAGCTGATTTGCATATGTTTGATCACCCTTGTTTCCCTGGTATAAATTCTATTTGGTCATGGTGTGTTATCCTTTTGTTTTGCTGTTGCATTTGGTTTGCTAATAGTTTGTTAAAGATTTTTGTACTCATGGTCTCAGGATATTGGTCTGTAGTTCTCTCTTTCTCTTGTGTCCTGATGTGGGTTTCGTGTCAGAGTGATATTGATTTTGTATAATAAATTAGGGAGAATTTTCTCCTTTTTGATTTTTTAGAATGGTTTCATGAATTAGCATTAGTAATTGGTATTAGTTCTTCTTTGTAATTTTGGTAGAATTTACTTGTAAGTACTTCTGGTCCTGGGCTTTTCTTTCCCGGGAGACTTTTTATTATTGATTCAATCCCTCTCCTCATTTTTCGTCTGTTCAGGTTTACCAATTCTTCCTGACTTAGTATTGGTAGTTTATATGTTTTTAAGAATTTATCTGAAAACTTCTAGGTTTTCTAGTTTGTCAGTTCATAGTTGTTCATAATAGTTTCTGACAGTCTCTTGTGCTTTGTTGTATCAGTTGTAATGTACTCATTGCTGATTTTGTCTATTTGGACATCCTTTGCTTTAGGTTAGTCTAGCTCTTGTTTTATCAATTTTGAGAGGTTTTTTAATTTTTTATTAGATCATAACTGTGTACATTACTGCATTTATAGGGTACAATCTGCTGATTTTATATACCGTTTGGAATGTTTATATAAAACTAGTTAACATAGCGTTCACCTCAACTTATATAATAGTTGTGTTTAGATATTTATACTCTACTATTAATATATTTGACATATACCCTTGGAATATGCACAGTAGGTGAAGTCCCACCAATTACCCTCCCTCCACCCACCCACCCTCCACTTCTTCCCTCCTCTTCTTCTTATCTCCTTCTTTCTGGGCTGTAATTGTGTTATATCTTTCGTATGAAAGTGTGGGTGGTTATATATTGATTTCGTAATAGTATTGAGTACATTGGGTATTTTTTCCATTCTTGAAATACTTTACTAAGAAGAATAAAAATGTTTGTGTTTATAGAAAAGTTGTCCAGTAAATACAGACAGTTCCCATATACCACATTTGCCCCTGCCACCCACAGTTTTCCCTATTATTAACATCTTGCATCCTGTTAGCTAGAGTCCATAATTTACATTAGGTTTTATTCTTTGTGTTGTACAGTTCTTTTGTTTTGATAAGCATATAACGTCATGTATCTACCATTGTAATATCATACTGAATAGTTTTACTGTTACCCAAATTCCCTATGCTCCACCTATTCATCTTTTCTTTCTTTCTTATACACCTGAAGATAGTTTATCTTTTTACTATCTCTGTAGTTTAGCATTTTCTAGAATGACATACAGTTGGAATTATACAGTATGCAATCTTTTCAGACTGGTCTTTTTCAGTAAGAACTACGTGTTTAAAGTTCCTCAAATATTTTGTGCTTTCATAACTCATTTTCATGTTTTCCATTTATATTACTGAGTAATATCTCATTCTATGGATGTACCACAGTTTGTTTATATATTCACTCATTGTATAACATTTTGGTTACTTTGAAGTTTTGGTAATTATTATTGAAGCTGATATAAACATTTGTGTGCAGGTTTTTGTGTAAAAATAAGTTTTCAACTTGTTTGCGTAACTACTAATTAGAAACAACACTGGATTATATGGTAATAATATGAGTAGTTTTGTATGCTACTACCAAAGTGTTTTCCAAAGCAACTGTACCATTTTTCATTCCCTGAATTAAAGAGTGGAAGTTCTAATTACCTTACATCTTTGTCAGCATTTGATGTTGTCGATGCTTTGTATTTAATTTGCTCTTTCTTGTCTAGTTTCCTAAGGTAAAAATTTAGATTATTGGTCTTTGATTACTGTTCTTTTCTAATATATGCTTTTAATGCTATACATTTCTTCACTAGAAACACAAGTATCATTGAATCCCACATATTTGATAATTTCTATTTTCTTTTTCTTTCTTTCTTTCTTTTTTTTGGTACAAGAGTATTTCTCTGTCATCCCAGTGAGAGAGCAGTAGTGTTATTATCGCTCACTGCAATCTAAACTCCTGGGTTTATGCGATCCTTCTGCCTCAGCCTACTGAGTAGTTGGTACTACAGGTGTCCCCCACCACACTTAGCTAATCTTTCTAATTTTAGTAGAGATGGGGTCTCGCTCTTGCTCAGGCTGGTCTCTGACTTCTGAGCTCAAACAATCTTTTGGCCTCAGCCTCCCAGTGTGCTAGGATTACAAGAATAAGCCACCATGACTGGCCTGTATTTTCACTTTAATTTAGTTAAAATTATTCTTAGATTTCTTTTGAGATTTATTCTTTGACTCATGAGTTATTCTGAAGTGTGTTGTTTAATCTTCAAATGTTGTGGAGTTGGCCAGCTACATTTCTGTTATTAATTTCTAGTTTAATTAATTAGTGGCCCGAAAGCATACTTTGATTTTTATTTTTAAAATTTGTTAAGCTGTGTGTTTAGAGCCTAGAATATGGTATATCTTGGCATCTTGGCAAATTTTAATTGAACTTGAGCAGAATGTGACTTATGCTCAAGTCAGATGATGTTGGATAAAATATTCCATATATATCAATTAGATTCAATTGACTGATGATCATGTTCGGTTCAGCTGTGTCATTGCTGATTTTATGACTTCTGTATCTGTCAACTACTTAGAGAGATGTCAGAGTATCCATCTCTAATAGTGGATTCATCCATTTCTTACTGTAGTTCTTTTTTTGCTTCATACATTTTTGTTGCTCTGTTGTTAGGGACACATTAAAGATTGCTATTTATTTGTGGAGAATTTAATTTATCATTGTGAAATGTCTCTCTTTATTCCTGATAAGTTTCCTTGATCTAACTAAAATATCTTTTCAGAAATCAATATTCTATTTAGCTTTCCCTTGATTAGTGCTAACGTGGCGTATTTTTTCACTCTTTTAATTTTTATATTTAAAGTGCTTTTCTTACAGATAATATATGGGTTGTTCTTGTTTTGTTTAACTGACTTTCAGTCTCTGTTTCTTAATTCATGTACTTAGACTGTTCATATTTAAGGTGATTACTGATATAGTTGGATTAATAGCTACAATATTTATAACTGCTGTCCATTCATTGCTCTTGTTCTGTGGTTCCTTTTTGTCTCCCATTATTTCTGCCTTTTCAGGTTTTGAATTCTTATCATTTAAAAATTAGGTTAAATAGTCATGTGGCAGAAAGATTTATAGGAGACTCAAACAAAGTATGGAATTCTGAGCTACATAACTTCTAGGGCCCTTTTTGGTTCTCAGCTTCTGAGATTCCTAACTAGTTAAATTATTCAAAAGTTATTTGAAAACATAATCAAGGTGATTATAACGGGGTTCTACTTCTAAAGTACAATAGCTGCATTTCCATTGTTGAGTAATAGCTTCATAACAAGTCTTTAAGCTTGCATTTTTATCTATTTCAGAGTTTGGGCTTCCAAAATGTTGGTTCCATAAACCTCCAATCTTTGTCAACTAATTTTTTTTCAGGGCTAGTTTGGGGCTGAGAGGAGAGGGTAGTAAGGCCAGGTCCTAGGGAAACTAGCTCATATTGCTCAAACTCAATAGAGAAGAATCTAGCATAGAAATCCAATTGAATAATTTATCACAAAAATGAAACCAATTTTATCACAAAAATGAAAGCTATCCGGATTTGGTTGAATACCTGGATGTATATTCCTATTGGCTGGTCAAGAAACCAAATGGATATCCTAGGGTTTATTGGTAAATAATGTGGTTAATCAGAGAGGAGATGGTACAACTGACCAGAATCTCATGTCATTGATCTGGACACTCCCTTGAGTGTCTTTACATACATACTGTCTTAATATCATCTCAAATTGCTCCTTTCATACATTCTAAGGTGTTTTCTGTGATTTCTAATGATATGAATGCTCACATTAAGGGTCTCTAATTATTTCAGCCTTGAGAGAGGTCCATTTTTTCTATTACTACATTAACTCCTAACTCACTTTAATTAAGGAGATTTTGGCTTCTTATAATATTCTGAAAATGCTAGAATATATATTGTCAACAGAACCCTTCTAAAACAGGGAAAGTAAGGTTCAGTCAAGATGCCAGTTATGCTGAATACTAAATGTGGCATAGTAGGAACAAACAAACAAACAAACAAAAAAACACAGTCAGAAATGAAGTCCTATAGGGTCTGCTTTGGAATGACCATATAATTACATTTAAATACATTAGACTTGAAGTCCTATAGGATCTGCTTTGGAATGACCATATAATTACATTTAAATACATTAGACTTGATAATTAGATTTAAATACAAAAATGATATACATGAATAGATGTTGTGGTGCTGGTTTAGCAATGAAAATTCCCTCTGGGTATGAAAGAAAGATTTAAATCTTCGGCTGAGGTACTAAAAGTTTTACGTAGTAGAAATAAAAACTAAGTGGAAGAGTAAAAGTGAATAAACTTTCTTGATTTTCCATCAGTTGTCCGAAGTTTTTTTTTCCCCCAAGGGAGACTAGAATTAGATATTAATTTGAATTATTCTTTACTAAAGTTGCAGAATAAAGAATCTTTGTCAATGGAATATAGGACATCATTTTTCAATCTTCAAATTTCTTATTTGTCCATTTCTTCAATGACCAAATTCAGAAGGTAAAAAATACCATCAAACTAAAAGTAGCTGAGTACTCAGGAATAATCTTGATTTTTGTTTGCCTAGCATGAAATGAGACTGGGAAATAGCAAACCTTTACTTTGCATTTTCCTTTAGAAAGTAAGTAATAAAAATTTCTGCACCAAAAGGATACTTTTCCATAAGGATAATTTAGTTGTTTTAAATTTCTACAATAGTGTTAGTGATGTTCAAAACATTAAGATCAACTCACTAACTATGAAGAGAAACTATAAAGATCAGCTGCTTGGAGATACAAATTTAAATGTAACTTGACCAAGTGTTCCATATATATGTGTTTCATAAAATTTAAGTTATTATTTTGTAATTTAAAATGGAAATATATTCTTGTCATTTATTAAATTTATTATGGTAATGATTATATTAAGAGATTGTGTGTAGTATAGAGAAAAGAGAAGTAATGAGTAGATGATTGAGGAGTTAAAAATTGTCTTATGATTTTTCTGGGATAGATCAAAGAAAATGTTTTATATTTGGCCTCCGAGAAACATTTTGCTATTTTAATATCAGGCAAAGCCAGTATAACTCAGGTTTTACACATGAAGTAGATTATAATAAGTGAGCTACATTTTCTACCCCTAGTGTAGTGATGCTTACTAAAAAGAGCCCACAAATTTACATTGCTGAAATCTAACCTCACCTTTTAAGTTTCTGAATTTTCTGATTCTTTGGAGTCAGTAAGGGCTAGTAAGAAGTAGATATTGAAAGATGTGTTTAATTATCTTTCAAAGACAATTAAAAGAAAATTACAAATGAAAAATTATGTCTCTAGGATGAAAAGCCAAGAGATTTTGACAACCAAGGAAACCAAAATTTACAATGTAAGATGAATACACAAAACTATGTTTATTCTGGAGACTAAAATACAAAATATTATTTTAAGATCTGAAAAGATTTTTCTGTGATACAAAAACCATATTGAGATGGGGAGGGGCAAGATGGCCAATAGGTACCAGCCTCCCACAGAAGCTCCCGTCCAGAGGGAAGGATAAAGTCCAGAAAATACCCAGTAAAGTTAAAACTAGGAGCCTAGCCAAGACAGAAGAGTGATATCTTCAGGAAACCTCTGCTGAGGCAAGTTGTGACGCCTAGAAAGCAATCTACAGGTACATAATACATCCTGAAGGAAGGATGTCTGTCCTCTCCCCCAAGAAAGTTATGTTTTTCTCTTTGTTGTCTCTTCATCTGCTCCTGTGAGTTTCCTACAGGAGAGCAGTGAACTGAGGACTTATTGTCCCACCCCACATGTGAGAGCTACAGAAAGTGGGGTCTACTCCCCTAGAGGAACCTTGCTGAGACTCTGAACACCCTCTTACCAGGCATAAAAATTGAACTAACTTTCCACTGTCATTTTGAATTCCCAGTCCACCCTTCCCCTTTTGCCTACAGAGACAGTGAGAAGAGACCCAAGAGCAGCATCCCCCAACCCTGAGGGACCAAGCACCCTGTCCTGGCCCTGCAGCCAGAGAACTGCTTGAGCTGTATGTTTTCCGTGTCATTGCTGGTGCTCCCAGGCACCCAAGCAGGGCACACAGAGGACTGATTGACCCACACATTCCTGGTACCCCAGGCCCTGCAGCTCAAGAACTGCAAGAGGATGGTCAGTTGAGAGGGAACCACACTGGAGTGGCGGTACCCCTAGGTGAAGAGCAGCAGCTACAGCACCTAGAACAATAAGGCTCACACCCTTGAAGCTTTTCTGGACAGACACACCCTAAGTCTCTGGGCAACCAGAGGAAGCCGACATCTGCTCCAGTGGCAGTAACAGGCAGAATGGTTTGGGGACGGGCCTGCCATTTGATCCTACAATTCTATTATTAGGTATATACCCAGAAGATAAAAAATCACATTATAATAAAGATGTTTGTATCAGAATGTTTATTGCAGCCCAATTCATAATTTCCAGATCATGGAAGAAGCCCAAGTGCCCATCAATCCATGAATAGATCAATAAATTGTGGTATATGTACACCATAGAATACTATGCAGCCCTAAACAAAAACAGAGACTTCACCTCCTTCACGTTTACATGGATGGAACTGGAAAATGTTATTCTTAGCAAAGTATCACAGGAATGGAAGAAAAAGTATCCAATGTACACAGCCCTTTCATGAAACTAATTTATAGCTCTCAAAGGAAAACTACAACTTAATTCTAGCCCAAGAATATGGGGAGAGGGTGGGGAAGGGGAGGGGAGAAGGGCGGCCGGGTGGTGGGAGGGTGACTGGAAAGATCACCTATATATCTGTCTAACAAGGGTACAATTGAATTTTTGTAGAACTAGAATATAAATGTTTTGACACAATCACTAAGCAAATGACATGAAATCTATGTTAACCAGCTTGATGAAAGTATTTCAAATTGTATATGAAAACAGTACAATGTACCCCATGTTTGCATTTAATGTATACAGCTATCATTTAATAAAAAAAGGGAAAGTCTCTAAATGGTGCAAATTCAACATGGGATGGAATCAGCAGAATAACTTTGGTAACCAGAATAACCAGAGTAGATCAACTCCCCCAAGGAAAGATGGGGCAGATGCAACTGAAGATCCCATCCATAAACAGATGGCTTAGATGAAAGAAATCATGTTCAGAGTCTGGATAGCAAATAAAATTAACAAAATGGAGAAAAGGAGGGAATTAAAATCTGAAATTATTCAAAAGCTGTTTCAAGAATTCAATGATTTCAAAGATAAAATGCCCAAACATTTTGACACACTGATGCAAGAGACTATAGCCCTCAAAGATCTGAAAAATATAGTAGAAAACCTCAGTAACAGAATGGAGTAGGCAGAAGGATCTCTGACATTGAAGACAAAGGTTCTGAACATGCCCAAGCATGCAAAGATGAAGAGAAATGGAAAGCAAAAATGGATCACTCTCTCAGAGAGCTCCAGGATATTTTGAGGAAAACTATATTCATCTTATAGAAATCCCTGAAGGCAATGAAGTTGCTTCACAAAGCACAGAGGCTCTTCTTCATGAAGTTATGAAAGAGAACTTTCCAGATATGCCAAGAGATTCTTAAATGCAGATAGCAGACAGTTTCAGAATCCCAGCATAACTCAACCTGAAGAAGACATTTCCTAGGCACATCATAATTAACTTCACTGAAGTTAATATGAACGAGAAAATTCTGAAAGGAGCTAGATGTAAGAAAACAATAACCTACAAGGGGAAGATTATTAGAATAACTGTAGATATTTCTTTTTTTTTTCTTTTATTTTTTTAAATTTTATGGAATGGTAACTATGTACATTAATGCCCTTCTGGGGTACAGTGTGGGGTTTTCACATGCAATCTGAAATACTTCCATCAAACTGATCAACACAGCCTTCAGAGACCCCTTTTTAATAATGAAAATACATTGCAGCATTAGGAAGATTGAGAATCACTGCTTTAGACTATATTACAAGTCCACAGTGATCAAAACAGCATAGTATTGACACAAAAATAGGGACATAGACATTTGGAACTGAATAGAAAACTAAGAGATAAAACCAATCTCTTGTAATCATCAGATCTTTGACAAACCAAACAAAAGCATAAATTGGAGAAAGAATCCCTATTTAATAAATGGTGCTGGAAGAACTGCATAACCACATGTAAAAGACTGAAACTGGACCTGCATCTTTCACCATTTATAAAAATTGATTCAAGATGGATAAAAGATTTAAATCTAAGTCATGAAACGATAAAAATCCTAGAAGATAATAAACTCTTGAAGATGTTGGTCTAGGGAAAGATTTTATGAAGAAGGCTTCCATGGCAATTGCAACAATAACAAAAATTAACAAGCAGTTAATTAAATAGAGTTAACTGAGTATTGAAAAGTACTCAAGTCTAATATGAAGGCAGTAGATGATCTAATACAAGGTGGGGGGAGGGGAAAGAGGGAGTAGGGAGATGAGAGGAGGGAGAGGGATGGGGGGTCACAGTATATAGCACACCTCTTGGGGGCAGAACACAATTATAAGAGGAATGTTACCTAACAAATGCAATCAGTGCAACCTAATTCTTTTTACTTTCAATGAATCCCAAACAATAAAAAAAAACGCTGAAAAGCTTCTACACAAAAAAGCTTCTGCACAAACCCAATCAAAGCAAATAGACAACCTTCAAAATGGGAAAAAAATGTATTCATATTATGAACCTGACAAAGGCTTGATTACTATGATCTATAGAGAACTCAAATTAATCAATAAAAAAAGAGCTAACAATCCTCCCATTTATCACTGGGCAAGAGACATGAACAGAACCTTCTCTAGAGGCAGACAGATGAACAGCTAATAAACATGAAAAAATGGTTCATGGTTCCTAATCATCAGAGAAATGCCAATCAAAACCACCCTGAGATATCACCTAACCCCATTAAGATTAGCCCACATCACGAAATCCCAAAGTTACAGATGCTGGCGCAGATGTGGAGACACTGTTCGAGGACTGCAAACTAATATAGCCTCTTTGGAAAGAAGAATGGAAAATCCTCAAAGAACTAAAATTAGATCTCCCATTTGACTCCATAATCCCACTACTAGGCATCTACCCAGAAGAAAAAAAACCATTTCTCCTAAGGACATTTGCATTAGGTTGTCTATTGTAGCCCAATTTACAATCACCAAGATGTGGAAACAACCTAAATCCCCATCAACTCAGTAATGGATTAACAAACTGTGCTTTATGTATACCATGGAATACTATTCAGCCATTAAAAAGATGGTGACTTCACATCTTTTGTATTAACGTGGGTGGAGTTGAAACACATTCTTCTCAGTAAAGTACCATGAGAATAGAAAAGCAAATATCCAATATACTCATTACTAATATGAAGCCAGTAGATGATCTTCTTCATGCCCACATAGGAGAAAAACTCATTTCAATTCAAGTGAGGGGAGCTTGGGGTGCTCCAATGTGGTGCACAATGTAGGGGTGTGTGGCACACATTTTGGGTGCAGAACATAACTACAAGAGGAACTCTATCTAACAAATTCAAATATTGTGACTTGGTTGTTTGTACCCTCACATTACCCTGAAATTAAAAAAAGAAAAGAAAATACCACCAATCCTATACATACTTTTTCAGAAAATTGAGAAAGAGGAAACACCAAATCATGTCATGAGGCCAGTATTATCCTTATTCTAAAGCCAGGTGAAGTCATTATAAGAAAATGGAATTAGAGAAAATTATCTTTCATGACATAGATGTATATTTGTTTTAAAGTTAGTAAATTTAATCCAACAATATATAGAAAGGATAATATATCAAGACCAATGGGATTTATCCTGGGAATGCAGGTTAGGGTATTTTCAGGATCCAATCAATAAAGATAAATCACAAAGTAATTTAAATAGGAAAAGTTTGATATAAATAATTGTTAATTCAAACAGGGAAGTACAATAACGTTATAAAGAGAATGCTAAAGAATACACTAGCCCTAAGCAGAATACCCAAGGATGGATGAACTTAGAAGGGGGCTTTCTCCCCAGTGCTGGGGCTCAGACCTAATTGGAGAAGATATGGTCATAGCACACTGGATGATGAAAAAATTCACTGGGGTACATAGTCAAGAACTGGTCCACAATTAGCAGGCAAGCAAGAAATACACCTCTGAGGCTTGGGTGGGCTGCAGCTGGGAGGTGGGCATGCAGAGTAAGTTAGGAATTAGGAGCCCCAGTCACTAAGGGTTGGGACAAAGCCTGAAGCATGAACTGTCTGCTCTGGATCATAACAGAGTCTAAGAGGGGAGCAAAAGCTTTCTTCAAAAGTGAAGGTGAAATAAAGATATTTCTGGACAACAAAAGGCAGAGGAAATTCATTGGCAGGAGACCTGTGCTATAAGAACTATTAAAGGAGATTCCTCAGAAAAAAGATAAAGTGATCCCAGGCAGAAATATGGAATGTAGGAAGTAGTTAAGAGCACCAAAAAAACAAATATATGTGAAAATACTAGTACTACTACTAATTCTGTCTCTTTTAAAATTTTATTTTTTTAAGTCATATATACATAGATCATGAATACATTTATGCCTTTGTGGGATTCAATGTGTTGATTATTTGTACAAATTGGAGTGCTTACATCTTACTAATTAACATAGCTTTCACCTCATTTATTTAATCACAGTGTTAAGACATTTGTGTTCTATACTTGAAAGATTTGACTTATACCCTTGCAATATGCTCCATAGGTGTGGTCCCACCATTAACCTTCCCTCTCTATAACCAGCCCCCTCCTTTCCCATCCCCCACCCCTTCCCTCTCATCTTGGGCTATAGTTGTGATTCATCTTTCATATGAAAGTGTAAGTGATTATCAATTGGCTTCATAGTAGTGAAGTACAATTGGATTTTAGATTGGATTTTTTTCCATTCCTGAGATAATTTACTAAGAAGAATATTTTCCAGCTCCATCCATGTAAACATAAAAGAGGTAAAGTCTCCATCTTTTTTCAATGCTGCATAGTATTCCATGATATACATATACCATAATTTATTAATCCATTCATGTGTTGATGG
>CAUYQV010149305.1:0-17756 GCA_963574575.1 Galagoides demidoff
GCCTCCCAAGTAGCTGGGACCACAGGCGCCCGCCACAATGCCCGGCCATTTTTTGGTTGCAGCCATCATTGTTGTTTGGCGGGCCCGGGCTGGGGATTCGAACCCGCCACCTTAGGTGTACGTGGCTGGCGCCTTAGCCAATTGAGCCACAGGTGCCGAGCCCTCAAACATTCTTAATGAAGGGATGAGCAGTCCTCACCTGAACTCGCTGGTGGATGTTTGCCACAGTTGGCTTGCTGCAAGAGGAAATCTGCTCTCTCCCTAAACGGATCAAAGTCATCCTTAGGTTCTCTATGGATCTGTACCTGGAATCTGTTCAATCTCCAAACAAGATAGAATGGAATAAACTTTCTATTGATTGCTAGCTGATTTGCAGTGAAATGAGATTCCTGAGCAAAAAGAATTTGGGAGGCGGGTAGACTTCTAAGTGGGATTGCTGGGTGTTTCCCATTTGCTCACCTAATATTTAAAAGCATAATGTCTCTATTTTCTGGTTTCTTTTTCAAGTTCCCTCATTTTCCCTCCAGAGTTCCTTATACCGATCTAAGAAGAAACAGACAGAGGAGAAAAGCAGGGATTAGGTTTTGTTTTCTGGAGGGAGGGGGGGGTTTGAAATGGGAAAAGGTAGACACTTCTAGCTCCCAACATCTTATTTCCTGAATATTTTCTGTGCCAGAGAAAATGGCTCTCAGTGGCCTTTGCGGTATCCAGGCAGTGTGTGCTTTCCCGCCAGCCCTGGGGAGCACCTCCTGCACTCCGGGCCTCCCCAGCCTGCACTGGGGTGAAGAGGTGTGTGCAGTGAGGGGTGGGAGTCTCACACCCTAATGGAGCTGAGCTGGCCACACTGCCTGTTTCTGCCAATTAGTTCCCCAAAGGGAACAAAGCCTTATTTCTTTCCTCTCTTAGTTCCCAGGCACTGGCTGGGGCAAAACAATCCTTGGCAGCTCAGGGGTTAAAAATAAAACACAGCAAGGGGGAAAACAAGCCAGGCAGCTGCAGCGGCTCCTCAGAGCCCACTCCAGGCTAAACAGAGGCCCCAACAACTCCTTGGAGACTTGAACCCTGGGCGATGGAATTTTCCCTTGCATGGAGGCCATTGTCCTCTGGAAAGGGCCAGGGCCAAGGAGGGCCTGGGGAGCACTGATCTCCCGAGCTGAGAGCCCAAGGGCTCCGTCCCACCCAGCCGCACTTGGGTGAAAAGGCAACAGGGGTGGGGGGTAAGGGTGCAGCCCAGCCCTCCCCCTTTGGGGAAAAGGCGCAGTGTGGTAGGGGCTTCTAAAAGGCCTGGGCACCAGTTGTTGCCCCACTCTTCAGCCCCAACCAGCCAGGCACTGGGATGGAATAAAAGGCTTGGTTCCCTTGGCAACCAAGGGGGTCTATGGTTTTTCACAGAGTACAAGATGGGCTTGGGAGGAAAGGAGGTGGAAGTGGGGGGTGAAGGGGAGAGGGGGAGGGGCAGCCTGTTTGCCAGCGCTGTTTGAGTTTGAGTCTCAAGGGACGCTTTTGTAGGTTCTGGCCTGGGAAATACAGGCTCCCCTAAGTGTGGGGGATGCTCTTAACTGCTCCTCAGCTTTGAGTCAGGAGTAGAGGTCCATGGTCCCTGATGGGAGTGCGACTGTGTATGCCTCGAGTTAACCTCATGGACAGAGTCTACCTTTGTAGGTAACTAGGCCTGGCCCTGTTTTATAACTGGAGGCCCCTGGAAGTGTTGAAAGATGCTCGAGCCCATAGAGAGCTATTTGTGAAGCAGAGATTAGAATAGCAGGCGCCTGTCTCCTGGGTCCGATCTCCACGGACTATTTTTAATATCAAGCAGGAGAGTTGCTGAAATATAGACAAAGCACAGAACCTAGGCTGACTTTGCGTCAAGCACTAGACTTTGTGAGAGGAATTAAAAAGATCTATCCATATACCAAACAGATGTATTCAGGCTCAGTGAAAACTAGTGATAAGGGACAGGAGACTTGGTGCCAGGACTTTGGGAGGAGAGGTCTCAGCATGTTGTCCTAACACCGAGGTGGACGGGACACTTGGTATAACCCTCCAGGGCTCAGACTGTGAAGGCGCCAGTGTGGCATTTCTAGAAGTGCCTTTTATGACGCCCTTAGAAGTGGGGCATCTACCCCATGAAACAAGTGAGCAGAGCTGGTAAGTTGATATGGTGGCTTTGGAAGACAGACAAATAATATAACCCGACACACTCTTCCAGAGTCTTAAAATGAATTTTTAAAAATGAAGAGCAAAACCCCTCTCTGGTATGGCTAGCCAATTCCTGGTAACAGAGAACCCAAGAATTCTCTGGGTTCATGATTGCTTTGGTAGAAGGGCTTGCTTGGTTCTCCTGCTTTTGCCTGAGGATCTGGATGTGAGAAGGGGGGTGGGAGGGAAGGTCACTGTGTTTTCCTGAGAGGGTGGCTGTGGCCATCCCTGCAAAGTACTTCCTTGCACAACAGGGGGTCAGTTCCTTCAAAGCTTGGCTCTAGTGGGTGGGTCTCATCTGAAAGACACAATTTGAGGAAACCTAGAGGGTGGCTCCTAAGATGAGGAAACACCTGGGTGGCAGGACTTTGATAAGAAACAATCCCCTGATAGCGCTGCAGTTGCCTCGCATGCAGGACCCATGGCCAATCAGAAAACCACCTGCTTTAATAATCACACTCAAATAATAGTAATAAAAAGATCAGAGAATCACTTATCACCTAATTAATTTCCTTGGACTGGGAGACTGGCAGAGAAACAAGTCTGGGCAACACAGGATAACAAGCCATTTAGAAAACACGCAGAGAATGGCAACTTAGCTCTCTTGAGTGCATATAACCTCATTTAAGTTTATGACAATTCAGTGAAGTGGGTGTGATTGTTATTCTGATTTTTTAGATAAAAAAAAGAAAAGCTGAGCGTGGTTAGTGTAACTACCTTGAGCACATAGCTGAAGGTGGGAGGACTGGGGTTTGAGTGCTGTCTGCTTATCCTGGATCTACACGACAGCCTGAGGTCACAAACGCACTGTCAGATGGCAACTCTTGCTTCATTCTCAAAACCACTCATTAAGGCAGGAGATGATTCCCATTTACAGCCACAGAAGCTGAAGGTCATGGAGTTTAAGTGACTATATGTGGTAAAGAATGACTGTTCTGGGACTTTTTCCACAGCAGCACGCTGCCTGGTCTCAGGTCTATTCTCCATATCCAGGGAGATTTTAACGCCCACCATTCACGCATCCATTTATTCTCTGAGACATTCAACGATTACAGTATCTGTCAAGTACCTACCATGGACAAGGCCTCAAGGGAATGGAAAACAAGTCAGATTCCTAAGAAGTCCCTGTGAGTATAAGAAGTCTGATGATCTCATGGTCTTCTCGTCTGCCATCGCAGCTGTCAGTGGAACTTTTCAGTTTTAGTCCATAAGCTGATACATTTACAACTACAGAAGCAAAATATTAAGAACTACAGAATTGACCAGGCATGGTGTCTCACACCTGTAATCCTAGCACTCTGGGAGGCTGAGGCAGGTGGATTGCCTGAACTCACAGGTTTGAGACCAACCTGAGCCAAAGTGAGACTCTGCCTCTAAAAATAGCCTGACATTGTGGCAGTTACCGGTAGTCCCAGCTACTGGGGAGGCTGTGGCAAGAGAATTGCTTGAGCCCAGGAATCTGAGGTTGCTGTGAGCCGCGATGCTACAGCATTCTACTGGGCTGACAAAGTGAGACTCTGTCTCAAACAAACAAACAAATAAACAAACAAAAAGAACTACAGAATCACAAACATTCTCTGGACACCTTACTTCTTACTATGGATGGAGTAATTCAGTAAGCTGTGGCTGGACTCACAGTGGCAACTGGAGGTAGAGGAAAATGTCTGGACCGGGGCTTCCTTTGGTTGCCCACATGGGCACAGCTTCGCAGCCTAGCTAGCATTCCTGTCTCCCCCAGTCCGTGCAGACACTGCCGTAAGGGAGCCCCTGCCATGGACAAACTTCCTCCCCATATCTGATTTCATGGCCAGGTTACTTCCCGGACAGGACCAGACACTTATCGGAGACCTAAATGTGTACACGTCCAAGTCAGTGTGCACACGGGTCCCTCATGTTCCCTGCTCACTCCATCAGGACAGGATCATGCAGTGGAGACGATTTCTCACATAGAACTACCATGGGGAAACCTCCCCCTAGAGTGACACGAATCACCAGAATGTGTGCAGGGAGGTAAAAAGCACTTTTAGACAAGGCGGCATGGCTCGGCTGTTTGCCCTGGAAGGGCAGGAGGTGTCAGGAGGGCTGATGAACAAAATGTCCACCCCTCTCCACACAGGTCAATGTGCAGGGAAGCGAAGGGGTTTGGTAAGGAAAATGAAGGTGGTAAAGGAATGCTGGGGACAGGCTTTTGAAGGGAAAGGGTTGATTCAAGTTTGTTTCAATAAACACGTAGCTTGAATGCTTTCTCTGTGACCTGTACTGCTTTTGTTCACGGGGTACCTGGTGCTCTGTGGGTCCCTGTGGTTGAGGACAGGACCAGACAGCACAGGCTCTTCCAGAAATGGAGAGGGGCCTCTGTGAGAGTTGGGGGTGGGTGGGGAGGGACATAAAGACCATGGAAGCCCTCAGCTGGCATTGACTCTAATCCACATGGCCCAGGGCTTGCTGCCAAAAGACACCCCAGGAGAGTCTTGGTAGAGAGATACAGTTGCCCTCCGTGATGGGTGACTTCCTGCCTTTCAGAAAGGCTTCATCGTGAAACTTGTTACATTCTCTGTGTTACATTCTCATTTATTATTATTATATGTATTATTACATTTATTATTTCTGAATGAGACCTAAACTTCTTTCCTATTTTGTGTTTCCTATTTTGTTATCACTTTATTCCGTGTCATTGCTCAGAGTCTCTGCCTGTCTTCCTGTTCCATACTCTTAAGTAGAATTACTGGATTTAGCAAATAAAAACAGGCCATGAAAAAGATCAAGTGTATGTTTCACAGTGTCACAGCCCTCTCTCTGAATCTCTTCTCTCTCTGTACTTACCGCTCTGTCTTCCCAGACCTATTTCTCTCTCTCTGCTTCTCCTCCCTACCAGCCTCCTGGTTCTAAAAACAATCCACACACTGGACACCCAGTGGTGATTATTGCACAGCTCTGTGATAGAGTAAAATCCTCAGATTGCTCAGATTGCACACTTTAAGTGAGTGAATTTTTTATTCGTGAATTATATCTCAATAAAAATTTCTAAAAAGCAGACATCCCAAACCTAACATTAAAAAATACAGGACGTTCACTTAAATTTTAATTTTAAATAGATGACAAATAATTTTTTTAGTGTAAGTATGTTCCATATGTTCCATGTAATAGGTGGGACATAGGTTACCAAAAAATTGTCATTTATCTGAAATTAAAATTTAACCAAATGTCTTATATTTTATCTGGCAACCCTACCCTCCCAGCCCTCTGCACCCAGAACTCTTAGAATTCACCATTATTTTCTGCCAGTGTGAAGTACCTCTCCGGGCAAAGAGTTTCAAGTCTCATCATTCAATGTGCGTGAAGCCGTGTTGCGATTTGTCTTCACGTCGCTAAGTGTTCTCTTCCCACATATTTCTGAAAGTGAAATATTTCTGGTGGGTTTATTTTCTCTTTGAGGAGGCCCATGGTAAGCATTCGGTTTCCCAAACAGAGATACGTTAGAACACCAATTTTTGCATGGCTGGTTTAGATATCTCTCCCATCTTTTTGGTCACCTTTCCTCAGGTCTGTTAATAGCCACCTCTGGACAGATAACATCCCAAAGCCTACTAATCCAGATGTGAAGACTCAGGGAATTAAGTGTCTGAGCAGGGTGGGGTAAAACTCTTTGAGGTATTTCTAGTTCCCTTCCTGATAGGTCAATTTGGGAATCCTTGAAGACTATATATTTTGCCTTTTTTTTTTTACGACGGAATAGCACCTTGCTGGAGTGCCTTGGTCTCATAGTTCACAGCAATGTCAAACTCTTAGGCTCAAGTGATTGTTTTGCCTTGGCCTCCCTAGCAGCTGGGACTACAGGCACCTGCTACAATGCGCAGCTAGTTTTTCTATTCCCCGCCCCCCCCCCGAGATGAGGGTCTTGCTCTTGCTCAGGCTGGTTGTGAACTCCTGAGCTCAAGCAATCCACCCATCTCGGCCTCCCAGAGTGCTGGGATTACAGGCGTGAGCTGCTGTGCCCGGCCCCATTTTGCCTCTTTATGTTTAGCAGGTATGTGTGTGCGTGTGTGTGTGTGTGTCCATGTTTTGCTTGTTTCTTTTTTTAGCCTGAAAACAAACCAGTAAAACAATTGAGAGGATGGAGGAGAGAAGGCTGGTAAGAAAGATCATAATGGAGATGGTGGTTGTGTTAGGAGGGTAGAATTTATGACTTTTATTCTCTCTTTTCTGCTTTCCAGGCTGTACATAATATAGTTATCTAAATTTAAAGATAAGACAAAACATTTGAAAGAGTGCTTCAATTCTCATTTTTTTTTTAAAAACAAGGTCTTGCTAATAAAACTAATTGTAAAAAGAAAACATGGAATTGTAAAATTATCAAAGAATGTAAATACTTTGTAAATTTCATATGCTATTTTCTGAGTAACTTTCCAGTGGTCACGTGGTTAGTAGCATTGTTGGAACTGGAACTCAGGGATCCTTGGCTTAAAATGCAGGCCCTCCCTGTAATATCATGGCAGATATGGACCACCTGGATCTTGTGGGAATGTTTCTCTGTACTTTAAAGTCTAGCATTGCCTACCAACACAATAATTGATTTTCCTAATATTGATTCTTCTGCACAAAATCCCAAGTCAATGAATGAATTGACAATGAAAAGTCAATTACGTAAGAATAGCTACTGTTTTCTGGATGCTATGGGCCACGTACTGGGATTATGTTTGAACTTTATTTTTATCTTATTTTATTTTTTTTAAGACAGAGTCTCACTATGTCACCCTGGTAGAGTGCTATGGCGTCACAGCTCACAGCAACCTCAAAGTCTTGGGCTTAAGTGATTCTCTTGCCTCAGCCTCCCAAGTAGCTGGGACTACAGGTGCCTGCCACAACACCTAGCTATTTTTTGTGGCAGTTGTCATTGATGTTTAGCTGGCCCAGGTCAGGTTAGAACCCACCACCCTCGGTGTATGTGGCTGGCGCCATAACCCCTGTGCTTTGGGTACTGAGCCTATGTTTGAACGTTATTAACTAATTTAATCCTTTCCTTGCAATAATTTTGTGGTAGGTTTTATTTTTATATTTATTATTATTAGTTTTTAGAGACAGAGTCTCACTTTACACCCTCAGTAGAGTGCTGTGGCATCACAGCTCACAGCAACCTCCAAATCCTGGGCTTAGGTAATTCTCTTGCCTCAGCCTCCCAAGTAGCTGGGACTACAGATGCCCGCCACGAAACCCGGCTATTTTTTGTTGAGTTTGGCTGGAGCTGGGTTCGAATTCCCTTGGTTTATGGGGCCAGTGCCCTACCCACTTAGCCACAGGCGCCACCCTTGTGGTAGGTTATGGCTCTGTTTTATAGATGAGCAAATGGAGATTGAGAGATAGTAAGATCACACAGTTAGTAAGTCTACAGGCTGAGATCCTACCATGCCTACCCTTTCCGTGTCCCCCTCATGGAGCCCTGTATGATGTGATTATCCTGAGGAATCTTCTGAAACTCTTAACCTCCCTACCTTGAGGACAGAGTAAACTTTCTTTGAGAAATAACTGAGCCTCTTTCAACTGCTTTTCCCATTAAGCTATCATAAAGAAAGAAAACTTTTCTATCTAAAAAAAAGCAAAGCACTAATTTAAACATTCTTTAATGACTAGACTATAACTTCATCTGACTTTCACTTTTAAATGGAATATTCTTTTGTTTAAACATAGTCAAGACTTTGCCTTCATCACTGGCTGATTTTTTAAATAGTTACATTAATAATATTCTTATTCTTTGGGGTTAAGAACATATTATATGCTGGGTGTTCATGCCTATAATCTCAGCACTTTGGGAGGCTGAGGTGGGTGGATCACGTGATCTCAGGAGTTTATGACCAGCCTGAGCAAGAGCACGACCCTCATCTTTACTAAAAATAGAAAAACTAGCTGACCATAGTGGTGCATGCCTCTAGTCCCAGCTACGGGGGAGGGAGGCTGAGGCAAGAAGATCATTTGAGTCCAAAAGACTGTGGTTGCTGTGAGCTATGATGCCACAGCACTCTACCTAGGACAACAGAGACTCTCAAATAAATAAATAAATAAATAAAAGAATATATTGCAAGGACAGTTCTAGGGGTTTGGAGTAAAATATTGACAATTCAAAAATGATTAATTAAAATGCAACGTGTTTTATTGTATGATAATCTTTTAAAAAATCCAACCTTGGCTCGGTGCCTGTGGCTCAAGCAGCTAAGGCGCCAGCCACATACACCTAAGGTGGTGAGTTCGAATCCAGCCCAGGCCTGCCAAACAACAATGATGGCTGCAACCAAAAAATAGCCGGGCATTGTGGCGGGCGCCTGTGGTCCTAGCTACTTGGGAGGCTGAGAGGCAGGAGACTTGCTTGAGCCCAGGAGTTAGAGTTTGCTGTGAGCTATGATGCCAGGGCACTTTACCCAGGGGGACAGCTTGAGGCTCTGTCAAAAAACCCCACAAAAATCCAACCTTGCCTGTTGACAATAGTAACTCCAGGCATCAGAGTACCTTCCTCCCCACTTCCTTCTCTAAGCAGGGGGGAAAACAGTTCCTACTTTTCTTAACATGAAGAAAATGAGAAAATTCTTGAATCCAATCATCCTTAGAATTGATTTAATCTAGGTGCCTAGCATTGGACGGGGAGGCAACTTTCTGAAGAAGCTACAACCTCCAGACCTTTCTCATCACCTGTTAAACTGCTCCTTCTCTTGGCGTCCTTGAGTGGGGCTTTGTGTTGTCGTTTGTGTTGTGAAGGCTGTGGGGGAAATCTGCTTCTTCATTTCTTCCCAGGCCCTGGGCGGACTGTTTTCTGTAGTAAGCGGCATCAGACATTCCTGAGAAGGCCTCTTCCACAGACTTTCTGCAACCACGGGTGGAGGGGAGAATGCAAGGCTTGTAGGATGGGCCACACAATCACCCATGAAGACCAGGGAAAAAGCCTTTTCCAACAAAGGTTGCTCATTTCTAGTTTCCTCTCAAGCTGGGCATCTCAGAGAGCGTATTCATCAGAGGGAAGACACCTGCTGGCTAATTACCTTCCTCCTTGTCAGAGGTGTTTCTGAGGCTTTCATCACACCGATGGTGAACCCTCCAAGGTCTGTGCTTCTGGTCAAAGGTTTGTGTATGTGTTCCAGTGAATAGGTTGAGCGTTTATCAACCATTATTGGTATTTTATAACTATTCCCATTGGTGTTGTAATTAGAACTCTTCTGGGCTCGGCGCCTGTGGCTCAAGTGGCTAAGACGCCAGCCATGTACACCCAAGGTGGCGGGTTCGAATCCAGCCCGGGCACCAAATAACAATGATGGCTGCAACCAAAAAAATAGCCGGATGTTGTGGCGGGCGCCTGTGGTCCCAGCAACTTGGGAGGCTGAGGAAGTAGACTCGCTTGAGCCCAGGAGATGGAGGTTGCTGTGAGCTGTGATGCCATGGCATTCTACCCCGGGGGAAAGCTTGAAGCTCTGTCTCAAAAAAAAAAAAAAGAACTCTTCTGCATTCTTAAATTTTGATATGTGATTTCTAAAAATTGGATACTTTGGTTTTAAAATTGTGTAATTTTCCCCCTTTGTGTGTTTGCATGGGAACATAAGAAGAAATTGGGAAGAGGGGTTTCTCATAAGAATTTTATTCATAATGCCTTTTTTTTCCCAGAAAGCCCCATTTAGCATTATTTTGGCAATTAGTTTTGGCATAAATTACACATTTCCCCTCAAAGAATTAAAAACTGCTTATACCTCTGGGGCAGGCTTTACTCCTTATTTTACAGGTAAGGAAAGATTATTGCCTAAGATCTTAGTGATTTTGCCTTCCCACCAGAAATAGTACTTTATCATTATGTAGCAAGAATAGCTACACAGATTTATTTAGTAAAGATTCTATTCAAAGTTCCGGGTACTGATTAACGCTCTGTGGTTCACTGAACAATGGGCGTAACCTGGGCTTGATAAACCAAATAAGACCTTTGTCTTGTTTTTCTGGCTGCTCAAAATCGCCTCTACCATAAAATCATTCAGCCTTCAAGGAGAGGCCAGGAATCCTCTAGTAAAGACCTGATTTTTATTTTCTGCCCCAATGGGTAGCTCACTCCAAGTGGGGGTGGTGACAGGCTAGGCCTCGAGGACATGTGTGTGTGCTTGTGAGTGCGTACGTGACACTATGCACACTTGTGGACATGCTGACAAGTACATTACTTCCCACTGGATCTAAGCTCTAAGGAGATGGGATGGCAAAGTAGCTGGTTTACCAACATATCAGGTAAGGCTTGAACATGACCTGTTTGCACCAACACTTGCCCTAACCTTCCAGGTCCTCTTCCTCACCTGCACTGGTTTGGGCCACTTTGCCCAGGTAGATAAAACCAGGACCAAGGAAGCTCCAGTAGTTGGAGGTACTACTGACTGCTCTATACTTGTGGGTGCTTGGAAAATACTTAAAGTAAGTTAGAGTGTGCAACAGGATTAGCTAGAACCCCTTCCTCTGTCTCCGGGGATAACTACTTGGGCTCATTCCAGATTGGGGTCAACAATGTCACCTTCATGTCCTAAAAATACACAGGCTTGTTGAAAACTTTTGTAAGAAAAGAAATCATCCATTGAGTGAACTAGCAAAGGTGTCACAGAAACATTGTCACTAATTTGGGGCAACTTCCCAGAGTGGGTGTGCTGCCCCAATTCCTGATAGAGGATTTGGTTTTCAAGATGAGGGAAAGTAGCATTCAGAAGACTATACACCAGACATTTGACACCCATCCATGGTTAAGTTTTATACTGGATTATTGTGTATTTAGAGGGATAGGGTTACTGAAAAGGCTTAGCATGGGGAGAAAAGACTAGGAGGGGATCAGGTCTGCAGCTTTGAAATACTCAAAGGGCTCTCAGCAAGGAGAGGAAATAAACTCATTCGAACTATGAATGAAGGTGAGTTTTCTGGAAGGACTATTTTGATTCAACATAAGAACCACTGTCTAACAATTATCCAACAGTGAGTGGAAAACTTCCTTGGAGGTACTGAGAACATTGCAGGACCATTCGAGTAGAGGACAGCAGAGATATTGTAATGTGAATTCCAGAAGTAGGCTCGAGTTCAACTGATGACCTCCAAGGCTCCTTCCAGCGCTAGATTATATGATAACTATATCTGTAATTTTCCATTTCCCTATTAAGAAGAAATTTTCCATATTGAAAATTGTTTTAGTATTTGATAGAAGTTGTGGGATGATTTTTGTTCTGTTTGCTTTAACATGGGGCTTACTCCTTTGCCCCAGAGGCTTAACAAGATGTAAACACATTAGGCGTATTTACTGGGCAGAGGATATGGGAGTTATTGCTGGGTGGGAAGGTCCTGTTTATGTGGGGTTTGGAGTGGAGGGGATGGGAGCTCCGTGTTTCCAGTTGCCTCTGTAGTCCTCCTGGCATCCTCTCACACCACCCCTCCCACCGTCCCCCTCACAGAGCCCTGTATTATGTGATTATCCTGAGGAATCTTCTGAAACGCTTAACCTCTCACATCATCTCTCCCTAACTTGAGGACAGAATAAACTTTCTTTGAGAAATAACTGAGCCTCTTTCAACTGCTTTTTCCCATTAAGCAATGGTAAAGAATGAAATTGTTTTCTATTGAAAGAAACAAAGAGAAGCACTCATTTAAACATTCATTAATGACTAGACTATAAGTTCATCTGATTTCAACTTTTAAATGGAATGTTCCTTTGTTTAAACATAGGTAAGTCTTTACCTTGATGATTGGCTAATTTTTTTAGTAGTTACATTAATAACACTCTTTCTCTTTGGGGTTAAAAATATATTGCAAGGAAAGTTCTAGGATTTAGAGCTAAAACATTGATAATTCAGAAGTGAATAAGTAAACTCATACCAACTGATTTCATAATTAGTAGAGTATGATCAAGGATCTGGGATAAAAAGACCTCATCCTTGAGGGGGCCCCCTGGGGCACCCCAATCCCTAGGTCTTTCAGTAGCCCCCAGGGAGAGGTAAATGAAAAAAGTGAACATGATCAATTGCCAGAGAAACACAAATTAAAACCACTGTAGGATACTATTACACACCCAAACTAAACCTTTTACTTTAAAAGCTTACAACTTAAAAAGACTGACTACTCAGGTGCTGAGGAAGCTGTAGAACAACTTGGAATGTTCAGACACTGCTGGTCAGAGGGGTGAATTGGTGCAACCACTTTGGAAAACTATTTGGCAACATCTCCTAAGGTTAAAGCTACCCTGTGATCTAGCAATCCCACTGGTAGGTATAGACATGCTTAGGTATATCCCACTCTTATATATGTATATATAAGAGAAATGAGTTCATATGGCTTCCAAAAGAAACGTACAAGACTGTTTTGGGTACATTCATAATAACCTCAAATCGGAAAAAATACAAATGCTCTCTAACCAGAGAATGAATAAACAGATTGCAGTCTGCTCATACAATGGGATATTAAATAGGAATCAAAAAGAACAAACAACTGACACCATTGATACCATGTCATTTTGTTATGGTGAAAAAATCCAGACATAAAGTTATGAGTGTATACTCTATGATTCCATTTAGGTAAAGTTCAAGAACAGTGGCTACCTTGGGCAGGGGGCTAGTGATTGGGAGTGGAATGAGAGGAACGTTCTTCATCTCACTCTGTGTGGGAGCTTCTTAGGTGTATACATTTGCAAATACCCATCAAGCTGTTAATGTAAGATGAGTACACTTTAAAACCACTAAAACCAAACAAGATACCACTTCACACCCACTAGGGTAGCTAAAACAAAAAGAGAGACAATAGCCAGTGTCAGCAAGGATAAGAGAAATTGGAGTCCTTGGCTTGAAGCCTGTAGCTCAGAAGCTAGGGCACCAGCCACATACACCAGAGCTGGCAGGTTTGAATCCAGCCTGGGCCTGGATTCAACAATGGAAACAATGACAACTACAACCAAAAAATAGCCAGGCATTGTGGCGGGTGCCTGTCGTCCCAGCTACTTGGGAGGCTGAGGCAAGAGAATCACTTAAGCCCAAGAGTTTGAGGTTGTTGTGAGCTGTGACTCCATGGCACTCTACCCAGGGTGACAGCTTGAGACTCTGTTTCAAAAAAAAAAAAAAAGAAAGAAAGAAATTGGAGCCCTCTTATATGGCTGGTGGGACTGCAAAGTGATTTGGAGAGAACACTTTGGCAGGTGTCTACAAAATTAAGCATAGAGTTGCCATATGGCCAGCAATTCCATCCCTAGGTGTATACCCAAGAGAATTGAAAACATTTGTCCACACAAAAATCTGTATGCAAATGTTCATACAAATGGTAGCAATCCAAATGTCTATCAGCTGATGAAGGGATAAACAAAGGTGATGTGCTCATATAGTGGAATATTATTTGATAATAAATATGTACAACATGGATGAATCTTGAAAACATGCTAAGTGAAAAAGCTGGTCACAAAAGGCCACATGTTATATGATTCCTTTATATAGTATGTCCAGAAGAATAGATGGAAAGTAGATTAATGGTTGCCAGGGACTGGGGGAGGATGAAGTGGGGAGTGACTGCTAATGAGGATAGGGTTTCTTTTTGATATGATAAAAGTATTCTTAAATTAAATAGTGGTGAGAGTTGCACAACTTTGTGAATATAGTAAAATCCACTATATTGTTTATTTTATTTATTTATTTATTTAGAGACAGAGTCTTACTATGTTGCCCTCGGTAGAGTGCTGTGGCATCACAGCTCACAGCAACCTCCAACGCTTGGGCTTAAGTGATTCTCTTGCCTCAGCCTCCCACGTAGCTAGGACTACTGGCACCCGCCACAACACTCAGCTATTTTTTGTTGGAGTCGTCATTGTTGTTTAGCAGGCCTGGGCCAGGTTTGAACCCCCCAGCCTCGATGTATGTGGCTGGCGTCCTAACCCCTGAGCAATGGGTGTCAAGCCTATTATATATAGGGTGAATTAAAGGGTAAATTTGATGGTATGTGAACATCTTAATAAAGTCATTATTATAAAAAGATTAGTGAACTTTCTTCTATGTATTTATACCTTTTAACAAAGAGAGACAGAGAATGAATCGTACATTTTTAGAATTCTAACAAATTTCAGAAATTTTCAGCTGAAAACAACAAAAACAGTGAAAGAGATGTGGGTCTGGCAGAGAAAGAAGAGAACTCACATTTGTCTGAATATCTTCTCAAAGTGCCAGGTACTTTACATACATTATTTTCACTTAATTGTCCCAGGACTCCTGCCACATATGTATTCCCAGTAAAGGTGGGGAAATGGTCTTCCGTAGCAATTCACTAAGGTTTCCAGAGCCAGGACTTGAGGTTCAGATCTTGCTCTCCCAGATGTGCTCCCAGGACATTAAGGCTGGCCTGAGCTGACTTTGTCTGGCATCCTCATCTGGTAGACCAGGACTCTGAGACCAGACCTGCGATATGACTTATATAAGATCATGCAACCAGTCCACAGCAGAGCTGGGTTCAACCCTGATGCCCCGGTGTAGAATTCTTTTAATAACTGATAAGTTTAGCCTTGTCAAGTAGCTTTGATTGACCAGAAAGCAATCTGGAAGGGTTCAATGTGGTGAGGATGTGTCCCTCTGGGGGGCAGAAACTCACACCTGGAGTTCTCAGAGCAATTTGTGCAGGCCATTAGGGTATATGCTTCTGCCGTGGTGGTGGCACTTAGTTGTCTATCACCAAGTGCATAGGTAAACTGGCTGTGTTGGGTATGTACTATGGAATCTCACAGCTCTAAGAAATAGGGACTTGCATGCATGTACCATACTGTAACAGCACCTTAGAACTGGGGGGGTGGGGGTGGAGGAGGAAGAAGCAGGAAACCAAATGCTATTTAGAGCACACCATTTATAAATTAAAAACACAAACTCCCACAAAATAATACCACATATTTTACAGGGATATATATCTATCAAAGTATCTCTACAAACACTTTAGTATAAAAACTACCAGTGTGAGAGGAATACTGTGGGTACATCAATAACATGAATCAAATAGTATGATTAACTCGGTACTTTACCTTTGAGGGCCAGAAAAAAAGTTAATTAAAAATGGCAGCATCAGGCTCGGTACCCGTAGCTCAGCACTGGGGTGCTGGCCACATACACTGGGCCTGGTGGGTTTGAACCTGGCCCGGGCCTGCTAAACAACAATGACAACTACAACAACAACAAAAAAAAAGCCAGGCATTGTGGCAGGTGCCTGTAGTCCCAGCCTCTTGGGAGGCTGAGGCAAGAGAATTGCTTAAGCCCAAGAGTTTAAGGTTGCTGTGAGCTGTAATACCGTAGAGTAATACAGTACTCTACGGAGGGTGACATAGTGAGAGTCTGTCTCAAAAAAAAAAAAAAATAGCATCATCAAATACGCTATGGAGACAGAAATCTGTCTCCTTTATTTAACTAACAGGACTGACTTCACCAGAAAGTTTCTAAATTAAAATCTGTACACAATTTAAGGAGAGCGCATTGCCAAGAGGATGGTCTCTAGCTGGGCACTGTCTGTGGGTCTCCTGCCCATGCAGCTGGCTTTTCAAGGCTAGCTCATGGTAACTCCTGACTGCTTCCTATTCTATCCTCTACGTTTACCATATTCCATTCTTCCTTAAGGCATTCTATGACATGCTGTCCTCCTGGGAAAGCCCACCAGCCTGGAAATGGGTTCCAAGTGAAGAAGACAATGGCATGGAGTGGGAGAATGATTTGGCCAAGGAAGGTGCCATGGCTGAATTGTGTCTCTCCTAACCTACCGTCCCTCATAATGTGACTGTATTTGAGATGGGCCCTTAAAGGAGCTATTAAGTTAAAATGAGACTATTAGGATGGGCTCAAGTCCAACCTGACTGGTATCTCTACACAAAGAGGAAATTGTACACCAGGGGAAAAGGCTGTGTATGGGCACAGGGAGAAGGCAGCCATCTTTAAACCCAGGAGAAAGGCCTCAGAAGAAACCAGATCTACCAACACCTTGATCTTGGATCCCTGGCCTCTAGCACTGTGAGATGGTTAAGTTACTGTTGTTTAACAAAAATCCCAGACTGTGGGATTTTTGTTATGACAGCTCCAGCAAACTTACATGGCAGGTATTGGCAGAGCTGGGTTTGATGGAGGCTCACAAATCCAAGAACAAGCCTTCAGTCCTGGGTTCCCTGTTGGTGAAGTTACCCTGTACATCTTCTAGTGAGTGAAGCTCTAGTCAATTTTCCTGTTAAACACTCTCATGAAAGCACATCCAATCCCTTCACCCTCCTCTAGGCAGCAGTTAGGGAAGTCACAGCAGTTAGCCAGTGGGTGGGACATCAGGCCTCAGGGGAGGGGACTCACCACACAAGCCCTGCCATATACCTTCCCCTGAAAGGGCCTCTCAATTGTCAGTAATTCCTTTACAAGTGCCACAGGCCTGGGTAAATATGTACTTCTCCTGCCGGCTCTCCTAAAGACTGCTCCTCAAACAAGGCCATTGTGATGTTTGAAGGCACAAGTTCCTTCTGATATCAGAGCAGAGATTATTGTTCCTGTATCAAAGGCCTAATGAAGGTCAACAAAGCTTGGGAATGGAGGGGTTGAGTGCAGTTGATCTGTGGTGCTGGGGGGCCAGGTCCACACCCTGCACGTGAGAGAAAGGCCCCAGACAGGGAGAGGAGAATAAAGGCCACTTACTATCCTCTTGAGTTTTAGCAATGTGGAGGCAAAAAGAACCTTGTACCCTTTAGGTCCCTCCGCACATCTTCCTGCTTGCCAGTTCTCACCAGTCTTCCAGGAACTGAGGCATTTTGCTGGGAAAGTAGTATAGACATTGTGGGAATGTGTATTTGTACTTGTGGAGAGACCTTGTAGCAGGGATTTTGTGCATATGTGTGTGATGGGGGTGGGGAGGTGGAGGAGGAAATGGGCAGAAAGGGAGGGAGAAGGGACAGCCCAGGCTTCCCTGGCTTTCCTGAGGGTTTGAGAACCTACTGAAACTTGGGTTCTTTCTTACCCAGCCCCCTTGCCGCCTGAGTCTGGTTTGACAAGGCCTTCCCATGGCTCACACACAGCACCTTTCCCACTAGACCCTGTCGGTCTAGAAAATCCCTGTTGAAGATGATGTCTCAGCAACTCTTGGTTTAAGGGCTTTCTTCGTTCTTCCTTCCCACAGGGCTGGGAGGGCGTTCAAGGTTGGAATCCCGTCAAGCAGAGACGGATTCAAGTTCTATGTTACCTCTTATGCGGTGTGACACCCTGGTGACTATTTCATGTTTGAGTTTTGATTTGCCCAACCATGGAATGGGAGAATAATTTTGATTCCATAAAGTTTCTGAGAGGAATAAATGCAATAAAGACTAGTAAATGCTGGCTCGGCACCTGTGGCTCATTTGGCTAAGGCGCCAGCCACGTACACCTAAGGTGGCGGGTTCGAATCCCCAGCCCAGCCCGCCAAACAACAATGATGGCTGCAACCAAAAAATGGCTGGGCATTGTGGCAGGCGCCTGTGGTCCCAGCTACTTGGGAGGCGGAGGCAGGAGACTCGCTTGAGCCCAGGAGTTGGAGGTTGCTATGAGCTGTGATGCCATGGC